>OY748307.1:2584084-2853687 GCA_963556515.1 Nudaria mundana
GCATAGACGTTCGTCGAGAGCTCAATAATAAAAACTACATCGAAAGATGTATAGGGCTAGCTTCGCGGAAACTAGGAATACTGAATAAGTTAAAGAGATTCTTTACACCGGACCGAGGTGTCTGCTGTACAAGACGCAGATTAGACCCTGCGTCGAATACTGCTCTCACCTCTGGGACGGCTCCGTGAAGTATCTGCTGGACGCTCTCGACGCTATGCAGCGACGGGCTATCGGTATTATAGATTGTCCGGAGGTAACGGGAAGCCTTGAGCCGCTAGCTCAGCGCCGAACAATAGCTTCCTTGGCCGCATTCTACCGTATTTACCACGGCGAGTGTTCTGAAGAGCTCTTCAATCTAATCCCACCCTCTTCCTTCCGATCCCGAACAACGCGTGCCGGGCAGAGATGCCACTCCCACACAGTGGATAGCATGTTCGCGAGAACCGAGCGTTTTAAACGTTAGTTTTTCTGCCGAACGATAGTGGCCTAGAACACCCTGCCTGTGCACGTGTTTCCTCCCACATATAATCCTGGGTTCTTTAAGCGGAGCGTGAAGAGGCACATCAGTAGGTCGTCAAGTTGAGGGCCACTCTCTATAGTATTGTGTGCTGTGAGAGTGGCCCACAATCGCTAGACGTCGTCACGACTTACCACCAGGCGGACGGCGTCAATTTGGCGAACCCAACATAAAAAAAAAAAAACAAAAAAAAAGATTTTCTATATTGCGCGGTAACGGCAACAGACTTGTCTTCTATAAATTACGTGGGACCAAAAAAGTACTGGCAAAGTGTACCTTTGCGTACCTCTTTGGGATTTGGATCTACAAAGCAATAGGTAGAGCCTGTGAGAATGAATCTAGCAATAAAACTCACGGCCACACTTTCTGCCATATAATTTACAACATATTTCCTTAAGACGCTTAAGATTTCAATTCTCTCGCTTCAGAATGCAATATTACCAATGAAGGACAATCTAGACATCCTTGGCATAGACGTTCGTCGAGAGCTCATTAACACAAACTACATTGAGAGATGTATTGGGCTAGCTTCGCGGAAACTAGGAATACTGAACAAGGTAAAGCGATTCTTTACACCGCACCAGAGGTGTCTGCTCTACAAAACGCAGATTAGACACTGCGTCGAATACTGCTCTCACCTCTGGGACGGCTCCGCGAAGTATTTGCTGGCGGCCGCTCTCGACGCTGTGCAGCGACGCGTTAGTCGCATTATAGACTGTCCGGAGGTAAAGGGAAGCCTTGAGCCGCTAGCTCAGCGCCGAACAATCGCTTCCTTAGCCGCGTTCTACCGTATTTACCACGGTGAGTGTTCTGAAGAGCTCTTCAACCTGATCCCACCCTCTTCCTTCCGATCCCGAACTACGCGTGCCGGGCAGAGATGTCACTATCATATCGCCCTGCCAGAGCACGTGTTTCCTCCAACATATAAGCCTGGGTTCTTTAAGCGAAGCGTGAAGAGGCACATTACTGGGTCGTCAAGTTGAGGGCCACTCTCCATAGTATTCCTGTGTACTATGAGAGTCGCCCACAATCGCCAGACGTCGCCACAGCTTACCATCAGGCGGGTGGCGTCAATTTGTCGACCTAAATAAAAAAAAAAGACTAAATATGGATGTCTGTCTCCATTAAGTATGGCTATTTACCTAGCGACTAGATGTACCTGGATTAACGGTCTTTTGACACAACATCTGCATACACTGGAGTCCTTAATATTGCAATCCTATATAGTCTACCAAAGCCTCGTCCGTTCACCAGGTGCACCACTGGCAGGTGATTAAGACCTGATACATTTATAAAAATGCGGAATGCGGAATGCGGAAATTGCAGTACCTTGGTCACCGAATGAGACATGATAGCCGGATCCTACAATTGATCGTGCAGGGCAAGCAAGATCCGGGGTAAACGTGCGCCAGGTAGAAGACGCACATCGTAGTTGAAGAACTTGAGGGAGTGGTTGGGTCTCAGCACTCGTTCCCTGTTCCGAGCTGCTGCCTCAAAAGTGCAAATAGCCATGATGATCGCCAACCTCCGCTGAGGAGACGGCAACCCGAGAAGAACGAATATTTATAAAGCCCTAAGCACCAATGGTAAATACTATCCAACATTTTTATTGACCTTTACCTGAATACAACAATGTCACCTAATCTCTGATGATCTACGAATTATTCGTACGCATGAGGCCATGTATCCGTGGTCCATGGTCCATGGCATTGTATGCCATCGACCTTCGCCACCTTCCGGCCACGATTACTGGTCTTCCGTTCACGAATTCTACACAAATTAAATGCGCTCAGTCTCATTACGGTTTCTCATACATACACAAAAGATCCGATTTTCTCCGAACTAGTGACATTGCGCAGTTAATAAATTTGGACCACATTTTGAAAGTTAAGTTGATACTTTGTGGTCCCAAGTAATGGGGGGGGGGGGGGGGGGGGGGCTTGTTATTGCCCATTCTTCTTAACAGTGCCAGTGGATCCCTTTAGTTGGAATTTTCGCCTTCCACCTCAGTCTTTGTAATTTATTTGTAGGAAGTTCTTACAATAAAAACCACAGAACCTACCCAAACGTTACCAGTTGACACCAAATTGTCTATTAGCAATTACAACTTTATTGCAATAACGGGAAATTAAACAGTAATGTACATTACTACCAAATTAGTCACAATTTATACAAATATCTTACGACAAAGATGAGTTCTCTCATCATTTCTCTGTAAACGCGATCGAATGTAATGACTGCGCGTCTTCAAAATGAATTCATATTGTGTAACAGCCAAGCGGAACTGATGTTAGAAATATTTCTAACGTTACTTATTGTTAGTTTTGAAAGTGATCCAGAAAATAATGATATGCGTCACACGCTTCATATTTATCTTATGACTTTACTCGTGGAAATACAAAAAAATCAAAATATTTATTGAGCAAACAAAACAGTTCATACAATAGGTTTCCACAGGTTGCAATAGATAGATACCTTAGCTCTCTAGAACTGCTTATGCTCCAATGATGGTTGACCCTCTATGGATAGCCCTCGATCTGGAGGCATGCCAAAAAATCGAAAATTTAACCTAGGCCTAAGGGGTCAAAAGTTGTAGGCCAAACCATATGGCGTGGTGCGGCGCGAAGCACCGCGCAAGACACTCTACTAGTATAGGTAGGATAGACGAGATAAAACCATTTTTAAACAACCTCAAAAAGGAGGAGGTTCTCAATTCGACTGTTTTTAATTGTTTGTGTTTACCTCATAATCTTTCAACTGAATGAACCGATTCTGAAAAATATTTGGTCCCATTTCAATTTGGTCCCTTTCTGGTAATTGGAAATCGGTTTTTGTGTCGTTTTGTGTGTTTGACGTGGTTTTTTTGGGTATTTAATCCAAACCTGGGATTTAATTTAGCACAAGTAAAATCCGAAAAGTAGGGAGGTCAACCAAATAATGTTTACGCATTTTATCACGTAATATATATACTTACACAGAATTCAAAATAAACATAAAAATGAAGGAAATTATGAAAGAGTTCTAGAATCTTCTATAATTGTATTAATAATTTGAATGAACGCCTGCTTATTTAAAGAAGTAGCCAAATTCATATTAGTGAAGGCCATCATTTTGTATACCTGCTAAATTGGAGGTACCCTTAAAGAATACACACACACACACGCCTATATCCCCGAAGGGGTAGGCATAGGTGCATTATACACTCATAGTATTTTTAGTTCCACGTAATAGGGGGCAAGCCTATTGCCATCACCGGGCACATACATAATGGGTTATCTCCAAATGGCCGAATAAATTTTATAAAAGTAGCAGCTATATTCTAATATAAGAAAAAAATTGAAAACCGTTGCCTTTTTTTTTAATGCCGTGCCGCCAGGCGATGAAATGTTGATGAAAGGCCACAAAATCTTATGTGCCAGCCGCTGTGGCACAGACAATGAAAGTCCTGGGCGTTTCGGACTAATCCTGGCTATCCCTTAAAGAAATGGGTGCAAAGGGGCCCTTCTTTGGGTGCAAAGGGGCCCTTCTTACATCTATCGGGCCCCAGCGACCTCACCTGCTAGTGGCGCACCTGCTGATTAACGGACGAGGTTCGTATATTACGGTACCCATGTGGTGGCTTTGGCCCCTACGTGGATACCAGGTGGTACAACAGTGTTGGTCCGGGGGGGTACCACCGTGCAGCTGTGCTAAAGCCCCCCAAGTAACCCAGCCCAGGCTGGGTTGCGTTAGGGGTTCAGCAGCTGCACTGCCGGGCCCGGGGCGGTGTATGGTGCGGCAGGCAGGGGTCCAGTGGGGGCGAAGCGGAGTCTAGTGTGGGTGGTGTGGGTCGATTCGCCGGCCAGGGAGACCCTTAGCAACGGCGTTGCCGCGGCCGCCCGCAACATAGTCATGGGGCCCGCCTGGGACCAACCACCCCAGTAGGCTGCCCCACATGTTGCGCATAATCCTGTTGTGGGGTCGCCGCTCCGGGTGGTAACCGGTGTGGGGTAGCGGCGGCCTTGCATCAGGGGGGTTTGGGAGCCCTTCCGTCCGGCGGGTCAGCTCCGACCTAACCACACGGTTCTAGACGAAGCTAGCCTCTGCACTTTGTCACTTACTGCCGCACCAAATATCGCCCTGTCTTCACGGTTCCCCATATTTCAAAATGACAGTGCAACAAGAGAATAGACGGTACACAGCGGCCCCTAGAAACCCCACAAAGTTGACTTCGTTTGAGGTGGAGTTCGCGAATATCCGCGGACTCTATGCAAACCTCGATACCGTCCACCATCACCTGGAGTCGGCACGGCCTTCTGTGATGTTCCTAACGGAGACACAGATACGCCGCCCTGACGACACGTCGTACCTCTGTTACCCGGGCTATATCATTGAAGAACAATTCCGCGATAAAGCCGGGGTGTGCGTGTTCGTTAGGGCGGATGTTTGCTGCCGCCGGTTGCGCTGTCTGGAGAACCCCTCCTACTCCGTCCTTTGGCTGCACGTGGATCATGGCTCCATGAGCCAGATCTACGTGTGCGTCTACCGCTCCCACACAGGGGACACTGGGACAACAAGGCTTTTCGAATACCTCAGCGAGATGGCTGACGATGCGCAGGTGCGGTTCCCGAACGCTGACCTGGTTTTCCTGGGGGACTTTAACGGTCATCACGTTGAGTGGCTGGGGTCCCTTAGGACCGATCATGCGGGAAGAACCGCCCATGCATTCGCTCTCTCCCACGGGCTGACCCAGATGGTACGGGGGATCACCCGGATACCTGACAGGTCAGACCACACGCCCGCCTTGCTGGATCTACTGCTGACGAGTCGCCCAGCCGAGTACAGTGTGTCGGTACGCGCCCCACTGGGCACATCCGACCACTGTGTGGTGCACGCCAGCTTCCAAGTGCCACCGCCTGCTCGTGCTGAACAAATGACTCGACGACTATGGCACTACTCGTCGGCAGACTGGGACGGTCTCCGCGATTACTTTACGTCCATACCGTGGAGCCAGCGCTGCTTTGTAGGGAAGGCGCCTTCGGATAGCGCTGCTGCCATTGCTGGCGAGATCAGTCTAGGGATAGAATATTATATCCCTTTCACTGATGTCGCCAGCATCCGCAAAGCTCGCCCCTGGTTCGGGCGTGAATGTGCCGAGGCTGTCCAGAAAAAACAGTCGGCATATCGCGCCTGGGTCAGGGCTCGGGCGGCACGTGACCCGAACGTGAACCGCCTCAAAGCAGCGTACAATCGGGCCACTAGGTTCAGCAAGAGGGCCTTCAAGAGAGCGGATGCCCAGCGCGTCGCGCGGCTTGGTCAGGAGCTCACATCCCATCCCACGGGCAGCCGTGGATACTGGCAACTGGCCAAAGCCGTACAGTCAAATTTTTGTCAACCCTCGCTGCCACCACTGCGTTTTCCTGATGGATCACTGGCTCACAAAGCCCAAGAGAAGGCGGACATGCTCGCAGACCTCTTTGCGGCTAATTCCCGGGTCGATGACCGTGGCCTGCAGCCCCCCGCCATCGCCAACTGTGGCCACACTATGCCTGATATTGTTATCAGGCAATGTGATGTACGGGCAGTGCTGCGGTCACTCGATACGCGGAAAGCCAGTGGCCCTGACGGCATTCCGGCGGTGGTGCTACGAAAATGTGCTGCTGAGTTGTCTCCAGTATTAACGCGTCTGTACCGCCTGTCATACTCTACAGGCCTCGTGCCGGAGGCCTGGAAGGAGGCGAACGTACAACCGATCCCCAAGAAAGGGGATCGATCCGATCCAGGCAACTATCGACCCATAGCTGTCACCTCAGTCATTTGCAAGGTGCTCGAGCTTCTTATTAATAAGCAGCTCATGCGATACCTGGAGGATCACTCGCTAATCAATGATCGGCAATATGGCTTCAGGCCAAAACGATCATCGGGTGACCTCCTGGCATTCGTCACGCATGTATGGGGTGAGGCTATGGAAAGGTTTGGCGAGTCCTTGGCTATTAGCCTGGACATCGCCAAAGCTTTCGATAGGGTCTGGCATGCTTCGCTCCTTTCCAAGCTTCCGGCATATGGTCTACCTCCTCAACTGTGCAGCTGGATTGCCAGTTTTTTAAACGAGCGCCGAGTGCGGGTCCTCTGCGATGGCCAGGCTTCTCGCTTTTTTCAAGTGAATGCCGGGGTACCGCAGGGGTCCGTACTGTCACCAACTCTCTTTCTTCTGCATATCAAAAGCGAGAAGCCTGGCCATCGCAGAGGACCCGCATTCGGCGTGCGTTCCGAAAGCTTGGTCGAGTTCAATGCCCACAAAACACAGGCGTGTGCATTTACAGCGAAAAAATCCCCTTTCCTTCCCCTACCCACTCTTCAGAATGCAATATTACCAATGAAGGACAATCTAGACATCCTTGGCATAGACGTTCGTCGAGAGCTCAATAACACAAAATACATTGAGAGATGTATTGGGCTAGCTTCGCGGAAACTAGGAATACTGAACAAGGTAAAGCGATTCTTTACACCGCACCAGAGGTGTCTGCTGTACAAAACGCAGATTAGACCCTGCGTTGAATACTGCTCTCACCTCTGGGACGGCTCCGCGAAGTATTTACTGGACGCACTTGACGCTATGCAGCGACGCGCTGTTCGCATTATAGACTGTCCGGAGGTAACGGGAAGCCTTGAGCCGCTAGCCCAGCGCCGAACAATTGCTTCCTTGGCCGCGTTCTACCGTATTTACCACGGTGAGTGTTCTGAAGAGCTCTTCAACCTGATCCCACCCTCTCCCTTCCGATCCCGAACAACGCGTGCCGGGCAGAGATGTCACCCTCATACCGTGGAAACCGTCTTCGCGAGAACCGAGCGTTTTAAACGATCGTTTCTCTGCCGAACGATGGTGGCTTGGAACGCCCTGCCTGCGCACGTGTTTCCTCCAACATATAACCCTGGGCTCTTTAAGCGAAGCGTGAAGAGGCACATTACAGGGTCGTCAAGTTGAGGGCCACTCTCTATAGTATTCCTGTGTACTGTGAGAGTCGCCCTCAATTGCCAGACGTCGCCTCAGCTTACCATCAGGCGAGTGGCGTCAATTTGTCGACCTAAATATAAAAAAAAAAAAAAAAAAAAAAAAAAAGAAATTACATAAATTAAGTACCCTTACAATAAATAGGTAATTAACGTGAACGAAAGAAGATGATTTTTATAATTTATATTATACAAATAATCTGTAATAGTGAAAACAAGACACCAAAACACGAAAAACAATGTCGTAACTGCGTCACGCCGGTCGACGTCCTTCCAGACCCTGGCAAAAACTATTCCATTTTGTGCTATCAATTCATAGTCTTTAATCTAAGAAGATAAAGTTTATATTTCTGTGATAGAATTTTCCCGCGGAGTTACACTTATTAGTGATTAGCCACGGTAGATGCTTAGAACAATGTAGTTTGGGGCATAGTTAAACATTTGATTGCGGTTTCGATAAATGTGTACACTTTTGATAGTTAGTTATGGTTGGAGGAACCCCATCTTCTACTCTGACACTCAATGAATCACTGGCTAATAACTAAAATTGGAATGTCCGTTGGTAATATTATGAACTAACTAGCCAATAAAGAGCCTTATCGCCCGCTCTTGCAAAAAAAAAGAAAAAAGCTTGCAAAGAATGTAGTGACTGAAGTCATTTCTTCAGTCTGACAAGGATGCATGGAGCAGGAACACATGTTGCGCCGACCCCAAATAATTGGAATAAGGGCAGGTAGATAATGAAATTGGCTCAAACGGCCAACATGGTCCAATGTAGCATATTAAGCAAAAACAATAATTATGTTGGTTTCAAGCGGACAGACAAAAAAAGGACCCAAAACTTTTCACTCGCCATTTTTTGATAGATATATTAAACCTACACACGATTTCTACTGTCCTATTAGTAAATATAATGATTAATTATACATATCGTAACAATAGTCCATCTGTAAAGTTACATACTTATCCAAATGCCATTCCTTTATGGCATACTAAGGTTTTCTAATACTGTTTGTGAATGGTGTTCTTAGAAATACAGTTTGTCATGCTAATAATTCTTTCAGACCGAAAGGCAATTTGCTGTTTTTTTATTATTTCACGTACCGCTGACAGACGCAGGTAATGCGTATAACCTTGCTACATTATGTTCGTGACATGTGGAGTTCTGCAAAATACGTGCTCGCAAAATGGTGTGATGAAATCAAAGTAATCTACAAGGACTGTACGCTTGTACTCGTATTATTTAAAAGTTGCGCGTTTGTAATCTTCATATTACCGAATAAAAACGGTGACCAATTTTATATGATCCCGCTGAGACACTACAAACTTACTTAGCTCTGCAGTCTATATTAATATTATAAAGAGGAAATATTAATATTTGGTTGTTTGTTTATTTGCATTGAACCGAAACCACTGAATAGATTTTGTCGATTCTTTCATTTGTGTGTTCCTGTGGTAATTAGCAATGAGAAAACTAAGTCACGCGTGTGGAGTCGCCGTAATCAGCTAGTACTTAAGAATATATAGTAAATTTTGTCAATTTAGTTGTAAAATTGTTAATTTTTTGTCTCCAGCGCGATGAAGAGAAAGCCAGTCTCATCGCGGAGCTCACTGCCCAAAACTCCAGGCTAACGGCCCAGCTGAAGAAGTCTTCAGCTATGGAACAACAGCTGCTGGCACAGCTGGAAGGACTTAAAGACCAGTGTTCGATTAGGAAAACTAGTTTACAGGTAATGTCTTCGACTAATTCAGAATTAAAGGCATCTTTTCTCATGCTCCAGAGATTTCAAATTGTCTATGTGGGTAGTTCCTTCTCATCCCAAGTAAGTTACGATAATAAGGTTTAGAAATTAGACTTGCAATTAGGAATGCAATGAGAATTAATGCTAACAAAAGTACATTTAGACACACATCATACTGCCTTAAAATCACAATTTTTCAACAGGACCATGTACAAAGTCTGCAATCCTTAAAAGCAGAGCTGGCACTAGTTAGCGATAAAAGGGCAGATCTGGAAAGGAGGTTGACGGGATCGATGAAGGACAAGGAGAACCTCGTGCAGCAGCTAGAGGAAGCCAACGACAGGATCGTAGCCCTTGAAAGGCAGTTGAAGGAACAGGTAAGAATTTTGTATATTAATAACTGAACCAAAAAGTAGGAGGTTCTTTATTCGGCTGTATTTTTTAATGTTTGTAACAACTTTTACAGGTGTATTATTATATATTTATATATTATTTTTTCTTTGAGGCTAGTACTTCCCGTGTGGTCCTATTTCAATTTGGTCTTATTTGGTCCCAACAATTATTTGGTCCCATTCCGACAATTTGAAGTCGTTTCTTTTTGCTAAATCCCCATTAAAATACTGGCATTTGAAATCCCAACTTCCAAAACTTATCGCTGAAATCTTATATCTCCAAATTGGATGTTAAGGATTGTGTAAGACATTCATTGTCAAATTGATTCATCTTATCAATGAAATCATCAATCTGCTTCCAAATTTTATCATCAGTTATGTCTTATGAAAGGGATGTCATCAGCGAAATTGCTTTACAATAATTCTCAAGTAATAGTTACATTGAAAGTCATAATGACATGTGCGATGTACGCGTTATCAAACGCTTAGTTAAAATCTCTAAAATACAAGGTTCATCGTGCGAATATTGATACTTTGCGCAATATAGGAAATCGTGTTGTGTCTTAACCATTTATGCATTGGTACATAATATGT
Source organism: Nudaria mundana (assembly GCA_963556515.1). NCBI lineage: Eukaryota > Metazoa > Arthropoda > Insecta > Lepidoptera > Erebidae > Nudaria > Nudaria mundana. Next base: position 2,594,320 of record OY748307.1, read on the forward strand.
ATAATGACTTGTGTCCCGGAAGGGATAGACAGAGACTTATTATACGCCCACATTACGTCAGATCCTACGTAATTGAAGGCGAACCTCGTTTCTTGACACTTAGGGTTGGAAGTGCCTCGTCGGTCCATCAGTAGGTGCACCGCGTACAAGTAAAGATGGTAATAGGGCTTCTACTCACTTTAGCAAAATTATGATTATTATAATCCTCCATAACTATATATCTCAGATAGAAGTATTTATAATTCCGTTCACTAATCTCATATCCGTCAGCTCAACAGAACAATGGCAGGTAATTAAAAACTAATTTTATTTCGACGTCTCGAAGGTTTCGCGGATTGAGCAACTACAGATTTGACGGCCATTACTTTAGTTAGACCCTTTTGTAACACATTGCCGAGATTGCTAACGTTCGTTTTGTGGTTTACTCAGTACAAGCTGAACCCCACGGCTGCGCCTGCTTGTAATAGTTTTCTAGTTACCTACAGGAATACATTCCAGGGAAAAAAGTAGCTTAAGTTACTCCTTATCACATCTGCTATCTACCAGTTAGAGTCCCGTTAAATTCGGTCGAGTCGTTTCAGTAACTTGGTCAGTCTCATAGGCAACACTAAAAGTAGAACAGTAAATTATCTTGTCTGTCAAATTATGATACCCTTTTTAAGTATGTAGTCAGTTGTATGACGATAGCCCATTTAATTATTAATTTGACTTCTTAAAATTATGCAAATTAGGTCAGTAATATTGACTCACCCAGGCTCCTTGAAACCGTGTATCTTGAATTTGGTGGAAGCCGGCGCCGGTGGTCAGATGCTGTTATTACACCAACACTTCACTTTGAACAGTTTTTGGATTTTATAGTGCTTATTTTGGGGAGACAATTAGTTTGAACGTCCCAAGATGGCGAACGTAGAATGACACACTGGCGCCACACAGGTGTTGCGGACGCCGGGTGAATGTCAGCTGACCATAGCTTATAAAGAATTATACATCAGTGATGTGTCGAAAGACCATTGATCTACACTACATCTATTGGGAATTTTAAGTAAATAATATCCGCTAGTAGCGAAATAGCCGTAATAACGAACGGTCCCATTCAAGTGCATCTGTACCGTGGGAATCCAATGCACAGCAACGAAATACGGGTTTTGAAAATGAAAAGAAAACTTTTTCGAATATTACTACTTTGTTATGTCAAAACACTGTATCCTGCAAAGCGCGAAGATTAACGATTGGCAATACACAGTATTAACACAGCGTTTTGAGTTGTCGTGTTTTGATATTATTTGACGGAAATAGATTCGTTGTTAATTCAAAACACTGTTACTCTAGATACAGTGTATTGGATTCGCACAGTACATCTGTACTAATATAGCATTATTTTATCTCAGGAACACCTTTACCACAATACGCTAAAGGAACTGGAGAGGCTGCAGCGATCTCACGACACATTAGCCGAGAGGATCGGCGCACCAGACCCAATCGACACGACAGACACCGCCAGGTCACTGCACGCGGAGATGGAATCTGAGCCAGAGGACGAGCCGGGAGACGGCTGGCTGAGGAGCGAGGCCGTGCAGGTGTACAAGCAGCTGAGGACTCTAGCGCTCCAGCTGAATACTGGACACGATGATGACTCAGGTTAGTTATGTACGACTAATCTATACAAAAAAACCGCCAAGTGCGAGTCGGACTCACACACGAAGGGTTCCGTACCATCTCTCTCATCATCTGTAAAAATGGCAAAAAAATAGGTTTGTAGTATGGGAGTCCCCTTAAATATTTATTATATTCCGTTTTTTAGTATTTGTTGTTATAGAGGCAACAAAAATACATCATCTGGGAAAATTTCAACTTTCTAACCAGCCCAAGACAGACAGACGGACAGTGAAGTCTTAGTAATAGGTTTCCCGATATACCCGTTGGGTATTGAACCCTAAAAAGTAGTTAATTGCCGCGGTTTTGCCCGCGTTTTCCCATTATCAATTCCGACGGGAACACATTACCGAGATAAAAAGTTGCCTATAGCACTCAAGGATAATTTTTTAAAGAATTTTCATAATCAGTTTATTACTTTCAGAGCCTTATCAATGCAAAAAAACAATAACATGTTTCATCTGTATAATATTAGTAAGGTAATAAATATTATATAGTATATCATTTTAAACCTTTCATGATTACTGGTCATTTAAAAAACGAGGCTTACGACAATTGGTGCGGTCCAAAATCGTCGGTAAGCAATAATATTGTCACGATTAAGCCCCGTTGTGTAATACATTATTATAAAGCTGAATTCGAAAAGTCACTACACCGTTAAATATAGCAACACAGTTTAAAGAACTGGCTTTTTTATTCTTATAAAATAATAGAAACTAATAAAGGGTCCACAACAATGCTTCCTACACGAAATAACATAAATAAACCAGTTGAGGTAACCACGAATCGCGTGACTCCTTTATAGGGCAAACTACGTATAAAGTAAATATAGAAGTTTCAGTTTGAAATGACCTTCATAGTTGGCTTAATGGGCTGGATACGGTTGCTGTGAGTAGAGGTGGCTCTGCACAAGTTTGAGGCTTTGTATTTTCACGAACCTCAGTGCGGGCCACCTCGAGCCTCGTACTCAATAGCCGATGGAACTTCGGCCCACATATTTAGTTTCCCTTAACATTCGAGTTTACATAGACAGTGTATCTTAATGTACAATACAGTGAAACGCAATAGTACAACTTACTTCTAATAGTTCTACTAGTACCTACAAGAACTCTTTTAAGTGTTATTTACATAACCTTGTAACACCTTTCGAAAATAGGTCGAAAATTTCTTAACATCAGTTGTTCTTAACCTTCTGTGGGTTGTTTGTATTGTGACAGGTGAGTCAGTGGTCTCGTACGGTCTGCAGACAACGACACGACCTTCGCGATTCGTTCCTGGATTAATTTACGGAAATATTATTTAAATATTTGAAAGAAACGCAAAAATATTCATACGTTTATGTATGAATTTTTAGTTAGTGACGTTACCTACCTAAATTATTAGGTTGCAAATAAATGTAGTAAATAAATATGTGTAGTATCATAGAATAGGGTTACAAAGGGGACCGCCAAGACCGACTAGCGTTCTGGCAAACATATCGGAGATAATGGTATATATTCAGTTTTATAAAAATATAATTAATTGTAACCCTCGATTGCGTAACAAAGATTCTATGCCGTGCCAAAAATTCTTAAAAAATAAACAAAGGTCGTCCTTCCTGAAAATCATTCTAAAACCAATAGGCACTGTACTTATCTACAAGCAAAAAAATATTTAAATAATTGTAGAGGTTCAATCGGCATCCATTAGCCTATATTTCAATAAAAAAATCAATCGCGACCGGAAACTCACCCAAACCATTTATCAACAACACACTGGTCCGTGTCATGGTGTGCCACGCGCCTTCGCGGTTACATAGTCTATTATATTATTTAAATTTCGAACAAACATTCTGCTTACAATTTCACCCAGTTTAGAAAACTCAAGACCGATTCGAAGCTTCCAATGAAATTACCAAGTTTGTAGGGATCATTCATAATCATCGTCTATCTGCCTTTATCCTAATTACTTATTTGTGGTCGGCGCAACCCGTAATTCTTCACACATCTCTACATATATGCACGGTTAATGTATAGGTTTTGTTTTTTTTTCACTAACGCACTGGTGTTGTTTACGATACTCCCCGTCACTTGTCATTAGACGAATGACAGCGAAGCTAAACATATCGGCGGATTTATACCTTGTTTGGATTATGCCATATTTCTAGCCACAACTGTGTATCTACAGGAATATTAGATCGATGCGTTTACGTGATTAGACTGGACCTTTTTGCACCGTATACTGGTCACCAAGCAACTCTCTTGTCGCTTCAACTCTTTCTTCTGACGTCATCCCGCTTCGGGAATCAATAAAATATTGGATTTGATGGCAGGACGTGGAGGCAGTTAAAAAAAAAACATAACTTATGTTGTTGTTGCAGGTTTACACTCAGATCTATCTCTGACATCCCTGGATGGTGACGAAGGCGAGACGCTGAGGCGGGGCGCGCTGGCCGCCGCCTGCGCAGATGCAGTGGCGGCCTACGCGGCGCTCGAGGGCTCGCGCGTCAGGGACTCCATCGCTGCACACGCGCGACGGGCTCTGGATAGAGAACGGCAGATCGACGAGAAGAATGAGATCATTGCTGATCTGTCTTCTAAGGTCAGTGACGAGAACTGTTACTAGAATAGTTAATGCTGTCGACTGATGGTCCTTGGTGGAACTTGCTACACGTATCAAACAGAAACACGTCATGTACTTTTCCAATTTCTTCACGGCATCATCAGAGACTGACGTGATCTGAATGATGCTAGAATATTTTGAACTATCCACTGAACCTTTTCTCACCCAGTTGGTACCCCCAACTGGGTTTCCAGTCTACGAATCGTTTGAACTCCGATATTTTCCGTAAAGCGACTGCTATCAGACCTCCACAACACATTTGCAATTGTCGTTCCAGAGTATTTTGGGTATATTTGCCAGAGCCTCATGCCAGCAATTGCTAAGGGTGCCTTGAATCCCGGAAAAAAATTATAGAGCCCTTTAGCACCCTTGTTTTCATAATGAACATCTATGGCAGTCGTTACGGATATTTGGATCCCTATAACCAAATCCGACTGGTCTAACTACTAGCTTCAACATCGCCTATTCGTTGTGAAGGTCATATGGCAGTCGCTTCACGTAAAATATATAAATACGGCCGCATAGCAGTCAGACTGGAAAGCCGATACAAACTGGATTGCGATCCGATGCCAATCTTATATTCTGAGTTCATTGGGAAATAGTTACTTACTAACTCTTTGCATGGTACCAATGGTAGCAACATACAAGATGTATGCTTACTTATAGGTTCCTTAATTTAATAATCTCCTACGTTTACCTATATTATCAATTCTATGTAACTTGTGACACGCACATATCATGACGTCACAGAGTCCCATAGCTGCAAGAGGTTCTCGATTTTACGATACAGTTAAATGGTTAAAGCTTTCGATACCAGTAGGTACGTCAGTCTACAGTTCTACACGGTTAAATTGTTATACCGTTCGAACCGTTAATCCGATTGAAATCGATTTAATTTCAAATTGATTTGGTTATGATGGTTGCACGGTAAACTGTTTCGTGGTAACGATGAGTTGGTAATTTTTTCAGTGGTTGGGTTTGTGTGACCGGGATGAAAGAATTGCAGTTATTTTGTATTGAGTTTAGAGGTTTTGAAAAGACTAGGATGAGCAATGAACCAGTTGGACTCATTGGTTTAAGACTCGGATCATCTCATCTTTATTTGATGAGATGGCCGATTCGACCGTTTAATTTCTCTCGACACCAAATAGTGAATGCTGTGACCTCTTTGCCATACTCCTTTTGCACTTACGATCTACCTAACGCAATACTTCTTGGGATATAAGCATCGCGTCCGTACAGTAACCACTTACAAACTTAGACGACTCTTGACTTTTGAATCTATTCGCTACTAATATCAGGAAGTTTCTGAAATCCTCTCTATCTCACATCAGTCAACGAAGAAGTACCTATACCTAATAGAGACACTGACACATCAAACAGTCTTTTTTACGATTAGGTATCTATAGACGTCAAAGTCAAGGCTAAAAGTATTGTTAAGACATCATGGCCTAATAGACTTAAGAGGGATAATCTTGTCGAGGATTAAGAGGTTTCCTCTTGCGAAAACGTGCGAAAATGAAGTGTATAATTGGATATTTAGATTATGACAATGTTTTAATTAGATAAGGCTTAAGAAGCCAAACAGAAAGGAACTTCTATAATGACATGTTCTGAGTTTTACAAGTATATAATTAAAACACCGAAAACACTATTTAAAACGTAAGCCAGGAAAGCGCTCGCTTTTTGTTTTAAATCCACGTTTTAAATCGGTCTGCGTCGTCTTGTAAAAAATGAACAGTTGAATTTGAGAGCTAAATACTTTAATTCTGAATATTGAATGCATTTTAATTGTTAAAACATTTTAAATAGTTACATAATAAATAATATAGTCACTAAGCACATCGGGGGTGACGCAATCAGTTAAATGTTTTGTAACGCACACGCACCTAGCACTGCACTGGAGGCCACGTGACTAATAGCTGACCAATGAAATCGGAGTAGCATCATTTGTGACCAAAATTCACATTTACTTTTCACACGTCAATATTGCCAGTATTTGGAATATCAGAATGTTTTTGAAAAGCGCGGTTGGGAGTGTGAGTTCTCGAGGCTTTGAAATTTTTTAATAGCTATCTGCTACTGAGCCTTTTACCAGTTGGGAGTGGCTTTCCAGTCTAGCTGTGATGCGGCTGAGTTTCGATATTATCCTCGAAGCGACTGCCATCTATCAGTGATAACTTGATAACCTATGGTCTCAATCTATTGGTGATGTCGAAATTTTTATATATGTTCGTATGGCAACCGGGACCCGTTGCCTCACTTCTCCTCTATTTTAGGCTAGTATTCTAGAATATTTTGAACTTTTTGACTTTGAACTTCTCCTTAACTTGGTATCTAAAAGTTACTGTCAGCTGAGCAACATCACCCGAGTCTAGTGTCAAGCTACAGACAGGTGTAACGTGATTTCTAGCCTAGTTTACTTGAAGACTAGTTAAGGGGCCGTCTTCGCCTGCGTGCGCACCCTTATCTAGTTCCTAATTTCCAGTGAAAGTCCCGCTAAAATCTGCACAGCTGGAACAGACAGACATACAGACAGTTGTTAATTTTAAACAAACAGGCACTTCAATTTTATTTATTTGTAAGTATAGATACGTTCCTTAAAGAAGTAAGCATTGTACATGGAGGGCGAGTCTATTTGTGATATTGCTGTTCAAGTAACTTTTATGTTGGCCAATAGCCTCGGCCTTAGATCGGCTGGTGCTTTGCAAGTGTATCTATAGGCAGTCAGCACCAACCTATTATGTATAAAACTTAGGCAACTGACGGTCTTTGTAGGACAATAACGAAACTTGTTCTTGTTTGAAAGGATTTGTACTGCGATGACGTTATTTAGGACAACGAAAACATAAAGATTTGAATTAATATTTGAATTTACAACATATCAAAATTCGCGTAGGTATTACCAAAATAAAAATATACTTAAGAATTCTTATTCGTTTCTCATAAATCCAATTATTTATGGTGAGTAGGTAAATTTTTCTTTTTTTTTTTAATTAAGAAATCTCATCGTCATCATCATCAGGGTGTAACATTTAGCTCGTCAGATAGATGGTTTATTGATTTGTATGTAGGACACCCGTTGCGGTACCGGTCCGGCGCCCGCCCGCTACCTGACCGAAAACGGTGGTTTCATCCTTTACTTGTTGTAAAATTATCTGCGATATTTATTTTAACATCTATCTATAGACCTTTGGTGTGAGACGCTACATACATTGCTAACCTAGCAGGTTTAGGATTACATAGGGTTGAGACACTGGGGTCATGGGGTCCGAGCGCGCTCCGCCTTTATAGATACATTGCTAAAGGATGATGCTTCTCAGGACCAGAAGGCTGGCTATTTTCTGGCCCATAGAATAAGTATCGCCATCCAACGTGGCAACACAGACAGCATTCTGGGAACCTTCCCAGTCGCGGCAATGACGCGGAGGATTTTTTAAACGATGTTTTGTAGTGTAAATATTTTTAGGTTTATAATTATGTATTTAATATAATCTGCGATATCATTGGTTGGTTGATTGGTCAACTGAAGTCGAGACTGACCGTGGTGCAGCTAGTTTGATAATAAGCATATAGGTAGGTAGGTGCTCAATAATTCTCTTCAATCTACAAGTTAAAAAACAATGCCTAGAATATATAACAATGAGTACTAAAACTATACTGTAATAATAAACAACGTCTAATTGCACAAGTTAACATACTTTCATATGAATACGGCGACTTCATTATTTGCGTTTCATTTACAGAAAAAAAAACATTTTGTAGCTCTGTGACATACTTACTGGATGTTATGAAACATACCTAGGTACCTATTGAACGACAATATAAAAATTATGAAAAAAAAACAAATTAAAAAAAAATGGCGGATTTTTATTATCTCTGGTTATTAACCGATTTTTTTTTCAACTTCATCTAAGGAAGCGCGTGCAGCTATAAATTTTTTTTTTTGGAACTGGTCACGTCAAATAGAATAATCCTAAAAAATATTTTTTTTTTAATCAAGCTTTTATCGTCATTATATTGCATTGTCATGCGACTTACATACGCGGGCAAGGTTACAGCTCAATCGGAAACCGGAAAGTGTGTTAAATTTAACTTGCAATATTTGATTACACACGGACATATCGGGGCAGGTGAAAGTAAATAAAAGCCTGTAAAAATAATAAATTAGGTTCGCACCTAATTTATTATTTTTCAATCCATTACCTTTACTTGCCATTACTTTTCAATCCATCCTCGTGGATGGATTGAAAAGTAATCGGCCTAACCAAGAAAATAAATACATAATAAATGAAATATATGTTTATGTTTCAACGTAATCACCATCAAGTTCAATGCACTTTTGCCATCTTCCCTTCCAAGCATTTAGCCCGTTGAAAAGAAATGATTCTTCCTTAGAGTCAAAATATGCGTCTACTGCTGCTTTGACCTCGTCATTTGTCAAAAATCTTTGACCTCCCAAGTGCTTTTTTAGGTTAGGGAACAGAAAAAAGTCTGACGGTGCCAGATCAGGTGAATAAGGTGGATGCGGTAACAGTTCAAAGCCACAGTTGTGAATTTCTGCCATTTATTGGACAGACGTGTGAACACGAGCGTTATCTTGATGAAACAGGACTTTTCTTCTGATCATTCCTGGAGGTGCAGTAATAATCAGAGTTTATAGTCTGACCCCTTTCAAGATAATCAACCAGAATCACACCCTTCGAGTCCCAGAATACTGAAGCCATCACCTTACTTGCCGACAAAATCGACTTAGCCTTTTTGGGGGGTGGTGAACCAGGTCTTTTCCACTGTTTTGATTGTTATTTTGTTTCCGGTGTACAGTAATGAACCCATGTTTCGTCCATAGTAACAAAACGATTCAAAAAATCACATTCATCAGCTTCAAATAACTCCAAACAGTCGCGTACAATAGTCAATCGCATCCTTTTTTGCTCAACTGAAAGCAGTCGCGGAACCCCGCAGACACCTTGTGGAAACCCAACACGTTGACTATTATGTTTTGAGTACGTTCATAAGAGATGCCTATAATCTCGGCTTATTTCTCTAATTTTCAATCTGCGGTCTCCCATAATTAAGTCGAGTATTTTCTTTACATTTTCGTCAGTAGTGGACGTCGAAGGCCTTCCAGAGCGGGGTTCGTCTTTCACACTTTCTCTACCACGCTTGAATTCTGCTATCCATTTTTTGACGGATGAATATGAAAGAGCGCAATCCCCTAATGTATTGACCATATCATCATGGATGGCTTATGATGACAGCCCCTTCTTATGGAGGTACTTAATGACGGCACGCTCCTCGATTTGCTCGATTTGCTCCATTTGCCGAAATGATGTCAGATTGCTTTATTATAAATTTATAAAATTAAAGGTAATTATCGCACACGTTTCAAACTTCACACAATTAACAGGTCTGAACTGAACTAAATAATGTGGGTAGATTTGTTTTTTAGAACTAAATGGATCAGTGTTAGGCCGACTACTTTTCAATCCACCCTCGTACATACGTTAAAATAGTTAATTTTTCGGGACTTAAACGCGTAAATTACCTTATATATGGCCTGACGTTTCGACCGAGTTACTGCCTATAGATACACGGTCAGCATGTGCAAAAGTCTAAAAACCACTATACCTTAAAAATTTCAGAAATGGAATCCCAAGAAACATTATTACCTACAATCAATTTCTTTTCCCTTTTTTCGCGGCAATTTGGCTAATTGCTAGACATGTCAGCCTAATCTTGGCTTAAAGACGACGTTCTTGCTCATGATGTGAAACTGGCTGAGTTACCATTTTATTTCTCGAAAGCTAGAATTTCTCTATTTAAAAATAACTTTATCGGTACTAACTGTACTGGTAGGTATATTGGTGGAGGTTATCCTATGCTCGATCTAGACTAGCCTTGCTGCATAGCGTGACCCAGTGACGTAGCAATCGTCGGTGATGCCAATGACCTTACCACTCACATTATTATACTTACTGTTTCGTAAGTAATAGCTTTACTTCACGCCTTTATCTCCGAAGGGGTAGACAGAGTTGTTTATTACGCCTACGTTTCGCCAGTCACTTCGTTACCCAACGCAATATATGGCAAGCCTATTGCCAGAGTCTCATCCATTTATTAACAGGTATAGAAGCTTCCAAGACTTGGTGATTGACTTAGGAGTCAAAGATAAATAATATGACTTTCTTTTTGTACACTATCCCCTTTATATTTCATGTTATTCTTTTATCCATTCTAAGGTTGCCTGAAAGAAATCGCTCTACGCGATGAGGCCGCCCTTTGTACATAGCCTGTTTGTTTTTTTTTGTATACTTAATTTTAAGATCTGTATTTTATATGGACAATAAAGAATATTGTATTGTGTATTGTATTGTATTGTATAAGTACCGCGTGCAAACTTGGGCCCTGAAGATATAGGTTGGGCTTTAGAACTATCTACGTTCAAGTTATCTGAGGGTTATTGATCTAACTCTTTGGCTATATCACACTATATCATGCGACATAAGGGCTATCACGTGCGCAATGCCGACCCTGTAAAAACCTTTTCACAACCTTCTTCAAATCAAATCATTTATTTGCAAATATGGGTCAGGTTTAGGTAACATGATAGGTTATTGACACATTGCATAGCCACATTTCACCTTACGGTATGAAAATACATTATTAATAATTAGTTATATTATAATTAATATATGAAGAATATAAATTACGCGTTTAAGTCCCGAAATCGTAAATAGTATAATGAATTCAGAACGCGAAAGTTTAAAAAAAAATATAATATACGAAAAGTCCAATAAAATAAAAAAATCGTGTCTAAATTTAAAATATTTGAATAATAATCATGTGAATGTCAGAATTTAAAATATTATCTAATCTTGATAAGATAGATCCCTGATGGTTTGCATACCATACGACGGGACTACAGTAACTTTTGGGGAATTATAAAACGAACGAATAATATTCTATCTGTGCGACCACATTACTAAGTGAGCGACTAGAAATACAGAGTGAGCGACTAGAAATACAGAGAGGGTTAATTTCTTCTTTAAACAAAATGGGTAGGTTAGGTTAGGTTAAAACTGTGACCTCCTACACACGAGCCGAGCGTGCGAAGCGAGCGGTGCCACGGCAGCGGCCGGCGAGTGCCAGAAACGACTTGCATCGCTCAAATGTTATGAGTCGCTCAGTTAGTATAGTTCGTCGCTCACTTCGTAAATTCTCGTCACTCGCAGTCAGTCACTCACTCTGTATTTCTAGTCGCTCACTTAGTAATGTGGTTGCACGGATAGAATATTATTCGACCGTTTTATTATTCGCTCACTTAGTAATACTATACGCTCACTTAGTATTAGTATTAGTAGTAACTTTTGTGTCGAGAATTGTCGATGACAGCTCTAAATACGTGTTTAGGTAGATATCGTTCACTGGAGGCGGGAGTTTCCCTACTTCTCTACCTGTAGTGTGGCCATATTCTATAAATTTGTCAATCAAGCATTGCGAACGAAGTCACGGGCGTACGGTAGGTAGTTCAATATATTTATTAAAAATAGAAAGTGGAGCATTGCGTGCCAGTCACACATTAGTGGTAGATCATAGTGATTGTTGATGTGAGAAATAACCTTAATTTAATACATTCAGTTTTATTTTGATAGAATGCAGCTGTTATAAAACTGCAGACATGATCTCTACCCCGAGGCGTGATCTTATAAAAAAAGGTATCTACATGACATGACTTTTACCAATTTATTGTTAACATTAGATGATAATTGACTATCTGTGAAATCAAAAGAACAATTTGTAATTGCCAATTTAGCACACTATTTAATTATAACAATATTTGTGTGTCATACAATTGGTTGAACATGTTGATACTGAAGAAACTTCAAAAATATCTGTAGTACCCAGAGACTTGGGATGGCGCTCGCTTCGCTTTATCTATGGTAGAACCTATGTACTATATATAGTGACACTCATAACGTATGTTCTACAAACGAATCTTATCTTATCTAGTGGTAACCTTACGGTAACCTCTGCAGTAATAAAATACACGTCAAAAAATTACACAATAAACGACTTCAAATTAATTACCAAATTGAAATGGGACGGACCACTTAGGAAGTAGTAGCCCTCATTTAATAAAAAAAAAATAAAAAAAAAATAAAAAAATAAAAAAGTAAAAGAAACATCGGTTCACCCAGTTCAAAGGTATGAGAGTACCTAACAAACATAAATAAAATAATGCAGTCGAATTGAGAGATAAGCTCGATTCTTTATTAATATAGCAGAGTCTGAGTCTAATTAGACTGACGAAACGTGGCCGTATAACATGCCTCTGCCTACCCTTTCGGGGAAGCAGGAGTTATTGTTTTTATGTGTATACGGAAACGTATCGTGGGAGTTACGGAGAAAACATACATTTCATTGTGTTAAGCTCCATTGTTTTGTGCGCGTATTAAATTAATGTTGCAAGTCATGTTTTGTAGCTTCAATTGCTTATGAGAAATTTCTCAAGATTAAAAAAAAAATTAAGGGTGTGTCCAAACACAGGTGCGTCATCAATTCGCGATGAAAATATTCCAATTCTGAAACAAATTCACGTCTTTATCCTAGAAGAGGAACTGTGCCGATACGACCAATCAATTGCAGATCTTTTACTTTCTCATTACGACAAGGGCTTAGCACAACTAAAGTTTGACTTCAGTCGATAACCAATGATATCGCCAAAATACTCAAAAATACCAGCCTAGAATAGTGTAGTAAGTGCTTGTCAGGCCGCGCATAGACTAGGGTTCCCTAGTCACCCATAATAGCATCCATAACTACTGAACTAACATAGTTATCTAATCCGTTATAGTTTTCATTCAAAGTTCATTACAAGGACTACCATCCTTTTTAATATTTAAATATACGAGTACCTATGTAATGATACCACACAATGGAGTATCACTACCCCAATGCGAGAAAAAAACCATCCCCACTTTACGGATATGGGATGCATCCGAAAAGAATATTTTTCCAAATTTTATTTTTTTGGACGGAAAGCCGATGACATTACGAAACATTGGTGTTCCGAGACTCGAACTACGGAAGCCTACCGCCTCAAGGCGGTCACGTGACCGAACCTTTTCTCCAATATCAATGGTTGAATAAGACTTCAGTCGACATAGCCATGCTCATAGGGATTGGTGATCCATCCTAGCACCTCTGTATATTAACTAAAAGTTTTATCCACCATGTGAAGGGGTTTAGATCCGAAGTTCCATATTGCCATAATACTCAAAGTTATATAAATTCTTTTACAGTTATCAGTAGCCGAGGTGGAGCTCCGCGCGGCCGCTGAGGAGCGCGACAATCTCCTCAATGACGCTAACTATAACAGTCTGCAGAACGACGAAGCTGTAACGAAGGCTCGCCAAGAGAGGGACGAGGCTATGGAGAGGAAGAAAGCTGCTGAGGTAAATGCATTTTTGCTTGGGTCTCAATTCGAGACCTTACTGGACAATTTTGCTTTTTTCTTTCTGAGTGTGTTTTCCGGACCAGCAGCCGTATTCGTTATCTGATCTCCACGAAGCTTTTCATAACTGTTCATTGATTGCGAACATACTTTTCATCGTAAGCTTTTTGATTTTTAATGGGGGAAAAATCCCAAATAATGTTTAATATCGATACCGACCGATCGAGTTCTCGCGAAGTCCTGTAGTACCTATAGTAAATGTTTCCTTTTCACAAGTCCGCTTGGCTCTCGATTAGTTAGTTGATTACGTTGACGTTGACGCATTCTTAATAACCCCATGTTTATGGATTTCAGGTGGCTTTAGCAAAGACAAGGGTTGAGCTGATGCAGGCAAACAGTCAACTTTACGAGGCAGTACGACAAAAGGTGGACCTTGGCCAGCAACTGGAACAGTGGCAGGTTCGTCTCCAACAAACACAAAAACAAAAATAAATCGTATATTTAACCGATATTATAATAACAAGTATTTAACGAATTTCTGACAGTCGTCTAGTTGTCACTGCTTAAATTTAGGAGAAAAGGAGGACCTTGTCATTGCTTAGGTTTAGCAAGCACAAGGGAGGTTGGTCTTGGAATGTGTGACTATTTCTTAAGACACTGAAACCCCGTGTCTCGTAGAGCACATTAAACCGTTGGTCCCGTTTACCATACAAGCACCTATGGCAGTCGTCACTAGTGATTGGATCTTTAAAAAATCCGACTGGTCCAAACACAGAACAACCAATGGGTTGTAGAGGGCAGATGACATCACACCCATTCGACTCAAACTGCGTTGGGAAATGGCTCAGATGATATAAATGTAACTTAGGTATAGGAAAAAATTTGCAATAAATATAGCATTACTATAAAAAAGCGTGTGACTTTCCAGATGGACATGCAAGAGCTGATCGACGAGCAGATGAAGCACAAGCTCACGACGCAGGAGAAGCGCCGCAAGCTGCCCGCGCCCGCGCCGCCCACCCGCGCGTCGCGCCTGCTCGGCTTCTTCCAGCGGTGATCGCGTGTGGACGCCCCCTTACGGTCTATGGTGACGTACTCCATTACACTATAACGATTCTATACTTGAATATAACTATATATTTTAAGCAAATGAAGTTTAGTGATAATATTATTATCATTTGATATGAAAGCAAAATTACTAAAGTCGTAAGTGCCCTGTAAACAAACAAATTTTACGTGTCTGTCAACCAATTTTGTTTTAAGCTTTTGTAAAACACCTACGTGTTGTAATTGTTTGATGTAAAAATGGATTGTCTTCGTGTTTAAATGGTGTTTGTCAATGATATTTGGACCTACCGCGGTGTTTGTCAAAAACGTAAATAAGTTTGACAAAGAAGTGTTGATTTATAGGGCCAACTGAAACTAGTAAATCTTAGGAGCGTTCCTCCTGAAAAGGGAACAGTTTAAGGTTCAGTCCTACTCAAGACTATCGTTTTTGCAATTCATAGTATAAGATTATGTACTTCATTATAATTCTAAATTACTATTCGACGATATTACCGCCCGCGTTCTACTTACGATACTATTGTAGAACTTGCCGAAAATCACGACCGCCATCTTGTTTTCCCGCGCGGACGTTACTTTTATAGGTTATGTTACAATTTTGTTTCGTAAACCTTGCGATTTGTACACTGTCGCAGTGATAGTTAGCAATGTAGTTAGATTGGTACCTATTAGTTACTTTACATTTAACTTTTATTATATTATTGTGTTTTTTTTTAAATATTTTATTGCAAAATGGCTGGTTTGGCACACGGCATTTATAGCGGAATAAATAGAGCGTACCTATAATAAATTTGACGGATACAAAACCATAGAGAATCTTTTAATGTTAGTCCGTCATTGAGAATCTTTACTGCCACAGTTAATCCGCCATCTTGTAACACGTCAGCCATTTTGTCTCCTAACCTACCCATTGCTTTATTGTAAATAACGTTTTAATTATTGAGATTACCTAAACTATATTGTACTTGTAAAGTTGGTATTGTAACTGAGTAAATCACTACAGAGTGAGGCGTTTGATGCACTAAGTGTAAGATAAGATTTACCGCCTGTTTTAGCCAATGGGACCCGAAGTATCTTACCGATAATTCAAAAATTAATGATTTAGTAAGCCGACTTAAATCTGCTAAATACAAACCTTACGAAATCACTGATAGAGACAAGTGTTAAATAGTCCTCGTTTTAAAATAATGACATAATTATGTTCCCCATAATCATCTAATTGGGACAAGCCTATTGCCGTCACCAGGAGCCATAAACAATAGAAAATTAAAAAAGGACTAATGTCCTGTTTACGTTGTGATGTCGGGTCAAATTTGACTCATTCTAAGTCTCTTATCAAAGACAAAAAGAAATAAAATGGTAGGTATATAACGGTGCTAGGACACCATTTACCTACGAAGCGATTTACCTTCAGATCTATCTGACCGGATGCAAATGCGCATCATGTGTATTCATTGTGGCCAGGGTAAGATCGCAACAGTCGGCTTGAAAACCGGAATAAACTGATGCGATTGGTTCGTGTATGTGCTTCATCCATTCAGGCCAATTTGCTGCAGTTTTATCTGATCCGATCGACCTCCCAACGTGTGGTAGGCATAACATTTGAAAGTTTAACTCTGTTACTAAAATATAACCACAGTGGTGTATTGTTACCCGCTGGCGGTAGAGCGTATTGACGCCAGAGTGCTTTTAATATGAAGTGGCAAAACAGGCTGATTAATAGTTATATATATATTAAACATTTACTAGCCATATTATTTACATTATAACTAATGTTATTCGATTTAGTAGACCACTCATTAATGTTCTATATTGACTTTAGGAGGACATCCATTTGTTATAATAAAAACTATCGTTCTTATTCTAAAAAAAGCTTTATAAAGTCGTTCAAGAGATGCTTCCTCTGTAGAACGATCGAAGCCTGGCGCACGTATTTCCTCCTACTTACAACCCTGGGTTCTTTAAGCGGAGCGTGAAGAGGCACATCAGTAGGTCGTCAAGTTGAGGGCCACTCTTAATAGTACATATTGCGTACTGTGAGAGTCGCCCACAATCGCCAGACGTCGCAACGGCTTTCCATCAGGCGGGCGGCGTCAATTTGGCGATCTGATATAAAAAAGTACTAATACTTTTATAAGGTCCGGTTTTTTTTTAGAATAAGAACTGGAACATTTTTCTCTTGTTCCAAATTTTTATTGGATTACAACATTTATGGTAAAAAAAATATATGATGCATTGAAAAATGAGTAGTAATTCTTTACCTGGAAGCCATTCCAGATAAGCAAAGCCAGCGTTGACCACGTTTTGTCACACATATTTTCTGCGATTGGACATTTTTGTCTAGCGATCACAGCCGACGCTGTCATCCATTCAGGATTAGTTAAATAAAAAAAACTTACGTGTAAAATCTGTACACTTTTCTGGGAAATGTCAATATATTTTTTTAAACCACGCCAATTCAATCATGATCTGGTTTTAATTTGTGTGTAATGAATAAATATCATTAAATTGTAGATATTTTAAATTGATTGTTTGCAATAATATTGTATTTGGTACATATTTAATTGTGCCTTAAAGTACCTGGCCTTGTACTTAGTGCCTTTAATTATTATAATATTACAAAGATGTCAATTTTTAATATATTAATACTGTATATTTAGCTATATATGATGCAGTCATGCAGCCTTACTGAGATTCTAAAAAAAACGAGATTATCAAATTTTACACGATGTATGGTAATGTAAGTTTTAAGGAGTCCGAAGGCAGTTAATATCCATTACTAATGTTATAAAACCAAAACAGTTTGATTGTGTGCATATCTTATCAACTACTGGTTTGAATTGAAAAATTCTTTCAGTGTTGGATAGCTCATTTATCTAGGCAACCAATAAGCTATGTAACATCACGCTACGACTAATAGGAGCGGAGCAGTAATAAAAAATGTAGCAAAAAAAAAAGATTTTTTGCGTGCTCAGTATCATATTGGAAAGAAAAACTGAAATGTAAGGATTTAACATTTCCGTATAATGAATTTATTAATTATATTTACATAAAAAGCGCATAGAAAAATATATTAAAATGAATCTTGGAACAAAAAAGAATTATTTAAATCGGTTCAGACGTCATAATAAATTAAACCGCAACTACTTCTTTTTTGGAAGTCAGTAAATGTGGTATTAAAGTGGGATCGGAATTCATTTTTTTTGTGTCAGTCGATTTGAAATTCTTTTTATCGATAAACTTAAAATTATCGATATTTATATCTACATTTTCTACACTGAATTCTATTTTTTTGTGTTTTTCTATCAATGCAAACAAACTGTAATGCAAATGTCCAATACTTAGGTGCTTACATATTTATAAATTTAGAGCAACATATAGGTTTACGTGCAAACACAAATCCCTATATAAAATTATATATGTACCTATAAATCGTATCAGAATTAAATTTTGTAACTACTTATTGTAATTATTAATTTGTATAATAAAATGAAAGAAGCTCTTAACTTTATTTATTTTTAAGACTGAAATAATTAATGAATTATGAATATCTTAATTTTGTAATATTGTTTAACCGAAGTATTTCATTATTTGAATGTTTTAACAGAATTGTGTACTTTTTTAAATAATATTTTTAGCACAAACACTACAGTGGGGAATATAATTTCTAAGTTTTTCCATTTACTTTGATTCTTGGGAATTTATTGTTTTAATATAATTTTGCACTGTTTTATATTTGCGACTTTTTTTTCAATTTATCTTTTAAACACTTCTAATTTACCATATTAAGTAATAAACTTCTCTCTAAAAATATAATCTCATTTTTAATATTTAAAAATGTCCGATTGTGCCAGAGCCATCTAATCAGCTAATAAAGTTAAATAACAGCTAATATAACAGCACAGACTATTATATTTATTATATATAATTTATATTAGAAAGAATAAAATATCCGTGATATATTAATAAATAATAAATGTCTTAGAATCAATTTTTGTACATTAATATTTTACATCACTAACTCCTTTTGTTTAGTGCAAGTGTACTTTAACACACATCTCGTAAGTACTTAACAATCGTAAATTATAAGATCTTAATAGTGACTAGATAATATTATTATAAATAATTAATAATGTTTATGGTATTAATAATTAATTAATAAATAATGAGTTTAAAGTGTACAGTCTTATTGCGTTTTTTTATTTTTTATACCTTTAAGATTCAACAGAAGAGGATTCAACGGTTACGCAGTAAATCGTATTAGCGTCCAAACAAAAAAAAAACAGTCCATGCAATTATGTCTGACAATGTCCGCCATTATTGGTCCTTCGAGTCGGATGTGTTAAAAGTAATCACATTCATTAATTTCGTACTTACTAGCTACATTATACTGTGAGTTATGAGATCTGCGATTACTTCACATTAAAAATAACTAGTTATCCCGACGAACTTTGAAAAATAATATTATTTTTTAAATTTCATGCAAATGTATGTAAATTGAAAAACGCGACAGACGGACAGACAGACAGACAAATTGTCGTATTAAATATATAGATTCAGTCTTGCGAAGGACGCCAAAGCACGATGTGATCCTATTTACAAGGGAGGTACATATCAATATCAAAAACACACAGAAGAAATAGCAGTTTGATTTTATTTAGCGGTTTATGAAACAGATACATAAAGAAAGTTCTTAGAACACGAGTAGGTGTTAAAAAAACGAGGCTTGCCGAGTGTTCTACACACACACACACACATATCACGTCTATATCCCGAAGGGGTAGACAGAGACGCATTACACACCTACAATTTGCCAGTACTTTTAGTCCCACGTAATAGGGGGCAAACTTATTGCCTTCACCGGGCACTCTCGAAAGTGGGTTATGACCAAAAGGGCCGAATTAATTTAATAAAAAAAGCAGCTATATTATAATTTTGAAAAACAAATTTGAAACCCGTTGCCATGCGATGAAATTTTGATGAAAGGCAACAAAATCTTACGTGCCAGCCACTATGGCACAGCCAATTAAAGTCCTGGGCGTCTCAGACAATCTAATACGAGTGTTTTAATACCTAATTATGTGCAGCTTCATACTTTATCTAATTTCATACGTTTAGGCTATTTTAGAACACCAGTATGATAAAACGAAAGTCAACAACAACAAAATCAATAGTTTCCACTTTGACCGATAGATGGCGTTGCTCGATGTAAATTCGGGCTATATAAATTTTTAATACAGTTATAGTTTTTCTTAGAAGTACTAAAGGGAGGGAGTCAATTCAATGGATTTCAATAAATATATCGCTTGTAAGTAGTCTCCACTTGTATGAACCAAAAAGTTATATGGAAGTTTTTTTTTATTGTGAATTTGGAGTTTGCAAGTAGTCTAACATAATACAAGGTAGTATGATCGAAAGTTTTTAGCCTCTTTTATATTATATTTTAAACATTGTACTTTAACGATTTAAAAAGTAACTTAATGATACAGTTTTAGAGAAAAACTCATAGAAAATCTGTATCCTTTTCAATTTTTATAGTACCGCTGTCATAATCATGGGTTTTATATTTATATGTCAAATTTTGGCTTTACGCGGGGTGTACCTAATACGCATTACGCAGAACGATCACTTCGCATTATGACTAAACTTCATTTTTGGTTAGCTTTTAGCCTAAGTATCTGTTTGCCTAAGTCGCCATTTGCCTACTTCGCATAAGGATTTCTTCTCTTTTATACCTAAATGTTACATGGTCTATATTGCGTTATGCCTATACATATATACAAGCTGATGACGTCGGCTCCGCCCGCTAAATTAGTACTTTCGCATTTATAATATTAGTAAGGATACATAATAGGTTTGTGTTCGTTCTGCGCATTAGGTATACCCCGCGAAAAGGCTAGGAAGTACCCTATACAAACTTCTTAGTGTATTTATCTGGAGTGTTCTATCATTATGATAGATACTGATCACACTCATTATTATTGATTTGATAGCTGTAACCTAAATTAGCTACCCTGAACACATTCTATCGTTATAAAATAGTCATATTTTTAAAATGAGTAAGTTTAAATAAATTGTAAATTGTTCATTAAATGGTATTTTTGGTTTTCATAATTAATTATATTTTTTACGGTGTATTTTGTAACATCCCAAATATAATATCATTTGGGGTTAAGAGTTGAGTTAAGAAAGCTAAAAGACTATCTAAGTTGGTCTGGTTATTATTTGGTCTTTATAGCTGTTGGGCTGTATCGAAGTAAGTCTAACTAGCGTTATGCCTAGTTCTACTTTTGGTTAGGCATAACGCGAGCTAGGTAAACTGAGTATCAGACACATCCAGCGTAAATCAAATTTTGCAATCATAATTCGAACTTTTCGAAATGAGATTAGGTAAAAGTTACTAACGAGTTGGAATCTGTGCAAGGTAGAGGCCCTCACGTTGCCCTATGACGTAAGTATCTACTCCTTGAACTTGAGTAGAAAACATCACTTTTACTCATAAATATAAAGTTGCTTTTTTCCCAAGAACAATAAAAGCTACAACTAAAATAAGGGCAGGTAGTCTCAAACGGAAGACTGTTAAGATATTTTTTGTACCTGTACCCACAGAGATATGCCGTTGTGGCCGTACACTTATCGCACATGAGTTCCACAATTACGAGATTCTCGGATGTGGTCTTTGTTGCTCAGTACACCAGAGCAATCTCCCCTGAAAGGGAACTCACGCTCGCTCAAATCCAACTTCGTTTTTGCGATTTAGATAACTAGGTATGCAATGCATGCTGCTAATTGCAAATGTTGAGCGGAGCGAGCGGAGCAAATGTTTTTATAACATATCAGAATCAGAATCGAACACTTAAATATCGAATGAAAAAAAATCTATTTTTATTGTTGACGCATGTGTTTCCATGGTAACTATTTAATCATCTGGTTTTTCGGTGATTATTCCTCGATGGTGCATCCGATTTCGAAAATCGTTTTTCCGAACCCACCAGCTGCATGTCTTGCACGCGCGTGCCAATTTTGGAATTTCTAGCTAAATGTTAAAGAATATTAAGAAAGAAATTATAAATATATCACAAAAACTGATGTCATCGGCGGGACTCGAAGCACTCCCCCTGTTAGGGAAAGGCCGTGGGTTCGAGTCCCGCCGATGACATCAGTTTTTGTGATATATTTATAATTTCTTTCTTAATATTTTAAGAATAGTTTAAGCAAACTCATTGCTTTGAAATACAAAAAAATATATGGATTTGGAAAGGATTCATCTAAAAATTCAGTGTTTAAATATCGTTGTAACACGATACACTGGTACCGTCAGTTCGGTAGAACTGCGGTAGGTGGATCCAACGCTAACCTTAATAGCGCGATGTAGAAATTATGAATATCATATGAAACAAAGATTCGATGTCGTCGGTAGTGGTCATCGTAGCTCAGTTGGTCAGAGCACTCCCCCTGTTAGGGAAAGGCCGTGGGTTCGAGTCCCGCCGATGACATCAGTTTTTGTGATATATTTATAATTTCTTTCTTAATATTTTAAGAATAGTTTAAGCAAACTCATTGCTTTGAAATACAAAAAAATATATGGATTTGGAAAGGATTCATCTAAAAATTCAGTGTTTAAATATCGTTGTAACACGATACACTGGTACCGTCAGTTCGGTAGAACTGCGGTAGGTGGATCCAACGCTAACCTTAATAGCGCGATGTAGAAATTATGAATATCATATGAAACAAAGATTCGATGTCGTCGGTAGTGGTCATCGTAGCTCAGTTGGTCAGAGCACTCCCCCTGTTAGGGAAAGGCCGTGGGTTCGAGTCCCGCCGATGACATCAGTTTTTGTGATATATTTATAATTTCTTTCTTAATATTTCAAGAATAGTTTAAGCAAACTCATTGCTTTGAAATACAAAAAAAAATGTTAAAGAAAGCAATGGTAAGTATGATGTTCAAACTTTTTCAAATTATAGCATTAGTTTCGCTAAAATAGAAGACATTAAAACGTCGACATTATGTTTCACCTCTACACGAGGCATTCTCAAGACCATGGACGTATTATAAGAGAGGACATGCCATAAGCAACTGTGCACAGTGCAATCTTTAAGTGAGCACTGACGTCATAAAATTTGCGCGTGATTTCAAAAAGTGGGCGTGGCTTATCAGTATACTATCAGGTTTCGTACATGTATATTCTGTGACAGTTCAGTAATTTTTGTGGAAATAAAAGGATAAAAGAAGATAAAAATGAAGTGTTGTGTTCTATCATGTACAAAATATTCAGATGGACGTTCTGATGAGAATCGCATCACATTTCATGCGTAAGTAATTTTAATTGTATTTTTTTAGAATTGTTCTAGAAAAATCTCTTACTTTTGACCTTTTTGACATCTTCAAATATATTACTACTCGAAGATAGATGGCGGCGTTTTGTTTCACGAACACGTAATTTAAATAGCTACTTATATTTTACTATTAACATTTTATACTAATTAAATATACAGAAATCCGTTCAACGTTAACTCGTAAGTGATTTTTAATTGCTAAAATATTTCTCTGTAGTTTTTATAGAGCCGTCCGCGTCTAAGTCGCCATCTATTGACAACTGGCAACAATAAACATAAAACTTCAAAAATACAGGGCCGCAATTAGAAACTTATAATTTTACAAGACAAGTTTCCTACGACTGTTTTATAATGGGCTGTACAATTGAATATTATTATTCAAAGTATAGCTAAATATTAAATTTAATTCAAGAACTGGGTCAGGCACATACTTGTAATAAGGTACCTCCACGTCAGCAAAGTTATAGACTAACATAACTTAACATCACGCTAAAAATGATAGGAGCGGAGCAGCAGCGAAATATGTACGTATGTAAAACGAGAAAATAGTATCCCACCAAAAACCTTCTGTAAAAAAACTAGCCAAGTCTCAATGGAGCTGCTTGTTTATCTCTAAAAAGCAAAGACCTATATAAAATGATTGCTAAAAAGTAATGAAATCATGACAAAGTCGTGCCAAGTTTAAGGTTCCTTACTGCGATTTCTTTATTATTATAGTTAATGTTGTGTGACTTGGCCGTTGAAGGGTAAACAGGGGTACAAAACCAGGTGCTCCATGACACCATTGCACCAATCTGTTGCCAGAACCGCTACCCATTGACTATGGAAATTTGCCACTTGGAAAACGTTGATTCAATAACCAGTCAATTGTAGGCTTGATAAAGCTGCGTATTTCAATTGCAATTGCAATTCAAGAGCCTGAAACAAACAGTATAAAAAATTATTTCTAGTATAGACGGTTTCGGTTTCGTATCGTGGGACGCAGATCGTTACCGGGCATGGATGTTTCGGTAGCTATCTGTTTCGCATCCATCGTGAGGTCACACTCCGGTGTCAACACTACGAGGTTTCTGACGACGACACCGCACTCCACACGTTGGTGGAGTGCTCAACGTGGGCGGAGCAGCAGCGAAATATGTACGTATGTAAAACGAGAAAATAGTATATTTTGAGACCATCCATTTTTAATTCCGCGACCAAAAGCCACAGCCTCTCATACGTCCATTGCCGAGCGCTTAAGGGAAAAGTGTTATGTCGGTGGGTGGCTATCCCGCCGTCCTCAGGCCCCGATCATGGAGGTATCGTTGGTCCTGGGCGTAAATAAGTCTGCGGCGCCCTGGCCGTTGACTACGGAACTCAGTGGGGAGGGTACGTTTCCTCACTCTCTCGGCCGCCTCCTTCGCGAGCATGACCTGCTCGCCGAAGGACACGGTCGCGTTCCACCTACTCCTGCTGTAGACCATGGCTTGAGGCATGGACTCTAGCGAGAGGGTATCCACGCCCAGACCCACTATAAGGTCCCGGCGCTAACTCGCCCATGGTCAGAACTCTACCAACGTGTGGAGTGCAGTGTCTTCGTCGGAGGCCTCGCAGAGTTGACACTAGGGTGTTACCTCACGATGGATGCGAAACAGATACTTAATGAAGCCAAGGTTATCAACGGTCTATTTAAAATAGACACGTTGTTGGCCATCAATCTACCCGCCCATACGGGAGCCCCGTTTAGGGCCCCGTTATACTTTAGACGTGGATATAACCCCTACGGCAAATTTCGACAGTTCAGTTTGAGATAGGTATATTTGCAATTCAAAAAATATAAAACTCCTTTGGACCAAAAATCTGACTACCTCCCTGTTAGGAGTGTGAGATAGTTAAAACTACGTAGTAAACTGACATTTTAATGAAGTAAGTAGTTTTGCTATTGACCGCGAGATGGAAAATAAAGAAGTGGGCGGGACTTAGGTTCCTTATACCCCTCCTCACCACTCCTTCACACCCGCGAAAAGTGACACTTTGTCTAATAGGAAAATTGTATTACACCATCTCTACTCTTATAATATTTCTATGCTCAAGACTGTCTCAGAGAGAACAGCAAAATATGAAGCAAGATCATAGTTGTTTTTAAGGTATGAACATGTAAATATCGCTAGCGCGATGTAGGATGTGTCAGAAAACAACAACCGGGGGTAGAAAAATTAAGTTAGGTTAAAAAATTCAAAATAGGTATTTTTAAGACAAAAATCAACTTTTTAATTCGCAGAAAACATAATGTAACACACACAAACCAACAAAAAACTACTGTGGCTGTCCATTCACGAACAAATTAAGCAAAGGAGACGCATGAAAGTCAGTCTGTTCATTGAGTAAGGTATCCACGTCCCGCATAACTATTTCTAGACGCTCCCAGACATATAAGTTCAAGTTATATGTCTGGGAGCGTCTAGAAATTCCTTCTCACACAACCTCAAAATCTTAAAGGTGTTATCATTATTCAAGGTATGACCTGTATCAAGAAGATGCCTAGCGAAATGGGACTTCTCCGGACAACCGTTACGGAAGGCCGACAAATGTTCCCTGTATCTGACTTCAAAGGACCTGCCAGTCTGACCCACAAACTGCATATTACAACCGTCACAATGTAACAAATAAACTCCCGACTTCTATGAAACAGAAACTAAATCTTTACCATTACATAACTCCCTCAAGGTGTTCTGGGTTCTAAAAGCCGTAAATATATTGTTTTCCCTCAGGATCTTGGCAACACTCAACGATACGGAACCCACAAACGGCAAGCACGCAGTGTACTTCCTGACAGGTTCAGTAGAAGGATGTAATAAACGAAAACTAATCTCTACGTTTTTTATTTAGCATTGAGTACACCATACCTACGTTATAACCATTGGAGTGCGCAACATGACAAATTATATTCAGCTCGTTATCATATGACTGCTGACTCAACGGCACTACCAACATCCTACTCAATAGGCTATGGAATGCAGCCATCTTGTGCTGCCAAGGGTGGTTAGAAGAATAGGGAATAACTAAATCTGTACAAGTTGGCTTTCATAAATACCAAACTCATGGACTCCATCCCTCCTAGAGATTGACAGATCCCGAAAATTAAGGGTGGCCTCTGTTTCCATTTCTAATGAAAATTCAATCCTAGGGTGTACTGAGTTAAGATTCGAAACCAGAACACTAAGTTGACGCTTTGTACTACTTTGTACTTTGACCAGCATGCCAAATTTGGTCAAAATCGGTCGAGCCGTTTCGGAAGAGTAGACGCACAAACGATTTACACTTGTCACCTAAGATTAAGCTCCGCTTCGCTCCGCTCATAAATATCTTTGTACATGCTTTACAGTCAATAAAAAGAGAATCTACTACAGTGATTTTAGCGTTATAATAATAGTAACAGACACTGGCATTGATAGAAGAAAGAAAAGAAGATAGTAAGATATTTCAAAATGAAATCAAATGACAAATGAATTTTGAACCAGACTTGCAGGAAGTCGCAATTGTTAGAGTGACGTTTTACATAAGTTTGTATTTTATTTTATAAATATCTACTAATATATTTGATAAGTATTCTGCGTTGTTGTGAAGTTATTACATCGCCGAAATGCCGACACAAGTGGAACAGAAAGTTGTTGATCCCGAAGCTGAACTCAGCAATGCCCAAAGAACGGTGAGACAGAATAAGTTTATTTGTTTGCTAATAAGCCAGCTAATGCCTGCCATACACGCTACGGTATACCAGGCCAGGTACTACCTGCGCAGGTTGGATTATCTAGTGTGCAGGTAAACCTGTATCGATAGTGAGAGCGTAGCGATGGACCGGTGTTGTCTTGTTCATTTAGATTGGATAAAAGTATTGATTTTCGATTCTACTCCAGTCGCCTGCACAGGTCGAGGTCGTAAAACATTTCCACAACAACTCTGATACTAGGTACCTATACCTACTTGTGCAGGCCACGCTTACCTGGGAAGTTTACCATAGCTTTTGGCTGGCATAAGACGCAGTTTATTGAAAAAAAGAGAAACCCTTAGATGTAATTACCTACTAAAAAATATTTAGATATGATACTTACTGAAAAAGAAGTCCTGCCGATGACATATTTTTTTGTGATATGTAATCTCAATATTTAAGAATAGTAGAAGCAAACTCTTCGAAATACAGGAATATATTGATTTGGACAATAAATTCCACATTCTCTGCAAATATTTATGCTTACATAATGCAATTAACGTTTTTCAGTTTCAAAAATTGGCTCCAATGTGCAGCGTGGCGAAGCGAGCCTTGGGTATTCCCCAGCTTGCGCCACAGAAGAATCAAATGGGCATTCTAAGATATGAAATGAAGGAGACCCTTCTGTGTATTAGTGTAAGTATAAACTATGTTGTAACTGACAAAATTTGTTACAGTCATCGGGAGTCCATTGAGAAAGAACATTAAAAATCCAATGTAAACTATCGTCTGTCAAATAATTACCCCCCTAGTTACCCCCATTGTGTGTATCTACTCCTACTACTCCTACTACTACATACTATTGGGAATTCTACGTAAATAACAGGTGCTCGGGAAATAGCCGTAAAATCATGAGAGTTTTATGGCTATTAGTGGTCATAGTCTGCCATATAATCGTTCCTCCTGGATAGGTTACAGTTCTTGCAATGTTCAGCGATAAAAATAAAATGCAAGGGCAAAATAAATCGCTCCATAGTCTTCATAAACTGCCATATCAGCGCCATATCGTTCCTTCTGGAAAGGTTCATGACTGTTCTTGCGATGCCCAGCGGTAACAAATAAACTGGACTGGTGGGCTGTAATGCTCCATCGAGTACAATAAATAATGGCTTTAAAAATTGTTTTATCAAACGAATGAGTGCCTTGCCTCGACATCGAACGCATTGTGTAAAGTAAGTAGTATGTTATACGAGCATTCCACAACGACTGCCGATGATCAGCGGAGACGCCCGAAGGATCCGGCCCCAGACAAGTCTATCTTTATTGCGGTTTACATTGTGAAATATGTTTATTTATTTGCAGCTCGCTTTAAAAGGACAGCATTATATCCGTGACAGATATATACAGAACAGTATAAAGAAATACATTACAGAGTTGGAGGTCTTAAACTCTGAACTGCGAGACGAGCGAGCCCAACAAACCGAACTTGATTGTCTGAACTACCTCGCCGGGAAGAAAGTTTCTGATTTATCCAAAAAACTACCTACTGAAGCTGATGTAAGTATGAGTTACTTGAGTAACCTTTTTTTTCCTCTAGATAGAGCAGAGGACTTTTACAGCTATTTGAAAATGCCATCCTTAGGTAGAGTCTGTTATGTCTTTAGGACGCCCCGGGTACACCATCGGAAGGATAATCCCATAATTCCAAGGCACTGGCGGACTTGTTACAAGGGTCGGATGTAATCCCGCATCTTTAGAGGTTGGGTTCTGTACCGCGTGGTTGGAAGCCCCACAGGATGCCGCTTGGCCTGTTTCTGGAAGGAGGACGGAAAAGTGGAGACGTAAAAGGTTCTTGGTCTTCTCATTCCATTTTTTCGAAGTTAAGAAGCATTTTCACATTTTTCTAAAAGTAGTCTTTTAGACTTCCATTAATATTGGTACCTGGCACTTGAAGAAATTTCTCCATCAACCAAACTTACTCCGCAGGAGCTAGCAATCTTAGAAAATGCGAATAACCGTCTACGACGTATGGAGAATCGTCTTGACCTGGCCACCAAGAGATTTTGTATAGTGAATACGGATAACATGAAGACAAGAGAGGAGATACACAGATTACTTGTCGAGAGGTGAATGGAATTGTTACTCCTATTCCCAGTATGTATACTTATTAGGCTATAATAAAGTAGGTAACAAGTACGTACAAGTAGAGACAAATAAAATACTTACCTACTTAAAGGAAAAACAGGAGTAGTAAAAGCACTAGTAAATAGGAGTGAAGGTGGTAACGCTAAATACGTAGGTAAACTTTTTGGAGATTGTTCACAAATCGACTATTTCGTGACGTAAATGATATCATACCCAGACCGAGTCAAGCAGTGCCGACAACGTAACGGCATTTCATTTTAGTCCCATTTCAGCAATAATTTGAAGTTGGGTTTTTAATTCTTTTCTGTCTATGTGTACACGCTAGACTCTGATGATAATGTACTGATTTTCTTATGCTTTGAGCTCGCTCGACGGGCGATAAGCTTACTAAACACGCACTTTATATTTCAGAGAGGGCTTTAACATTATGTGGAACCGAACTATAAGGAAGTTGGCGAAAGGCAAGGAGTATTTCATGGATATCCTCGAGATAGCCTCAACAGTATTTGCAGAAAGGGACGATTGCTGCAGGAAACTGGAAGCCCTGAAATGGAGAGGGCTATTCCAGCTCAACAAAGACATTGCAGTAAGTAACTATTATTACAAATCTGGTTACAATACAAAATCACGACTTTATTCCGGAAAGGCTAGACAAATGTGTTTATTTCACCCCATTTTGTAAATCATTCGGGTTGATCCTAAACCCAAGTACTTACTAGATATTGCACTTTCCTGGCACTTATTTTTATGAATTATTTGTCAGTGTTCTATCTGTCTGTTAGCTCCTGGAGAGGTTGATAGGGTTTTAGGATCATTACCTATTAATTATACGTGACAAACTACACTGTTCCACTGATTTAACATCCGAGATTTAATATTATCAAAGGTTGTTGTTACATTTTCATCTATTGGTTTCGTTATCTTTCTAAAAGCTTTACTGAAAACCTTTAAATATTATAAGGGTAATAAAGAAATTTTATCAATACCTTAAGTCGCACATTGATAATACGAGTGTGATAGCAAATTTTGAGGTTAGGTTAGGTTAGGCTAGGGCTAGTCCCCTAGCCCTAGCCTAACCTAACCTAACCTCAAAATATTTTTTTTGTCTTGGTCAATTGACAGAATGTTCCTTCTGATAAGGGAAGAGTCTCTGGTTCGAGCCCAGGCCAAAACTATCGTTATTATGCAATTATTTGATTTGAAAATTAATCTTTATTAGGAAATGCAATCTTATGAAGGGGAACTGAATCACTTGGCCAAACTGGAAGAATATCTCAGACTTAAGGGTTCCGTTAGAATATGTGAAGCTGAAGAAATCGAGGAGGTGAAGAGGCTAGAAGAGATAGCGAGGTGCGAGCAGGAGATTGCACGATTTGATGCGCTGATGGATAAAATATTGGTTGGTATATTTAGTAAAGACTATAAACTTTTTTAACCTTCCGTGGGAGGGAAATGGAATGAAAACGATATCCTCGGTTTTCGCCAACTTCCTCTGGACTTCCGCCAAGTTCGCCTTTAAGGACACTATGTCCTTTAAAAGGCAGGTAACGTCGACGTCAGCGAACGTAACGGGAGGAAGTTACTGCAAGTGCTTTACCACAAACGTAGGTGCGTCATCGGAATCGGTCGCCTTAAGCATTGTAATGACAGCCTGCAATGCTTTTCGTGTCCCGTCACGCCAGCGGGACACCATCTGGTCGCTGTTAATAAGCACGCTGTACAGTAGCCGCTTGAAGGCAGCTATCTCCTCCAAGCTGAAACTCGACGAACAGATCTGGACAGCTGACAGCTCGTCCATCACACCCAGCTTCTGGTGCAGGAACGCCCGTAACTCATTTGCGACAATTTGCTGACGCCGCACTACTCGTACGAGTATTAGTCAGCAAACACGTCCGCATCAAAACGCGGCCCAGAAAATACTGAAAATATTGACCTAGTATTTATCTACACTTCTATGTACCTATTTATTGTAAGTCTTATCTACAAATTTTCTAGGAATACGCAGACACTGACAGCATACCTACTGTTATAAGTATGTTTAAAAATCAAGAAATAAGTAATTTTTCAATCTTCACTATACTTCTGGAAGTGTTGCAAGAATGCATTATGCTCAAGAAAGAACTTGAAATAGCAAGACAAAAAATTTGTAGGTCCTCATATTTATTTTTTACCAATATTTAATACTTGAAGGTGGTTAAAACCGGCAGGTGTCTCAGCGTGGCCAAGAACGCTTTAGTTCAAAATCAAGAATTACAACTATTTATCCTGAATTGGGAAATATAAAACTAATAAGGCACGGGCAAACTCGTCCTTCACATACGATGTATACCACGCGTTATGACATCTGAACAGGATGGACTATACAATTTGTATGATAACAAACACACTGGTCATTCACCACGCTGTCTTACGTCACAGCGCCAGACTCGCGTAATCCTATGCCACGCGTACGACGCTGTCACACATGTTATAGCGTTAGTGTCATAGCGCATAAGATAACGTATACGTCAGACGTCGTACCAGTGTGTCGCTGTTTCCCACGTCGCGTGACATACGTCGTATGTGAAGGACCAGTGTGTTTAAGCTACCAACGCGGGCGAAATCGTAGGCTTCAGTAAGTAGATAAATAATCTTAAATACCCGTATAAGTTTAGTCAGTTCAGTTTGTGATGGATAGATGGCGATAAAATTATTTTTTTAAAAGTCGGTTCTAAGTTTAACAAATTGTGTTTTATTGCAGTGGATCAAATCGATATAAACGTTGGACGTGCAGACGCAGAAGATAAAATGAATGCAATATTCACAAATGATCTTACTGTACAGCAAGTGAAAACTATGATCAAGAGAGATCAAAATATGAATTCGGAGACGCTGTTTTTTAGAGTATTGCAGGGAATCGATGACCTTGTCAGGTATTAGCGCATTATTATAAGACTAGTGGATGACCATAGTCTATATGGTCGAATAGTCGACCTCGTGCATTATAGTATATTATGGTACTAGTGTGTAACACAGGACCGAGG
Organism: Nudaria mundana; assembly: GCA_963556515.1. Lineage (NCBI taxonomy): Eukaryota > Metazoa > Arthropoda > Insecta > Lepidoptera > Erebidae > Nudaria > Nudaria mundana. The sequence continues at coordinate 2,626,295 of OY748307.1, forward strand.
CCGAGGACAGTAATCATCAATACACACGTGTATCATACGACGTTTTTCAACACACTTGTGAATAAAATAACAACAAAAACTAATTTTTCAATACACTTGCTCTTAAAGTGGCTCTATGGTCACCGCAATTAGGGATAGAATGACACCTATAATCAAACTGACTTTTTCATTGCTATAACTCACTAGTTATAGATTTTTTTGTTAATTTTATTGTTTGAGGTGCTTTGTTCTTAAAAAAAAATATTAAAAAAAAGATCGTGTTCAATAGAACAAATAAATTAATTTATTTTATTTATTAATTTATGTACACACATAACGGTATAAGAGCGAGAAGAATACAATACAGAAATATCATTAGTACAAGGGCACCACTTATTTCAAATGAAATCTCTTCCAGTGGGCCAGGGGATGCTAGGTAGAATAAAGTTAATGTGTGCGTAGATCGGTTGAAATACATAGATACATACAATATACATATACATACATATTATACTTACATAAAATATACATAATTATAAGATAAATAAATACATTCAAATATATAAGTACAAATTATACAGAATACATACGCATAAATATAAAGATATACATAACCTAAATATTATAAATACATATACATATAGATAATTCAAGGCAGAGAGGAGAGATAGAAATCTTTCACTTTTCTCTTAAAGGTGAAAATAGTGTTACAGGATTGTATGTTCGGCGGTAGAGAGTTCCACAGCCTGACCGCATGAACAGTAAAGGCGTAGGAGTAGAAATCGGATTTGTGAGAGGGACAGGTGAGGCGGTATTGGAGATGAGACCTACACGGAGCATCAGGTGCGTTCAAGTAGGAGAAACGCTCTCGGAGGTAGGACGGATAGGAAGGATTATGTAGGATATTATATATCACACATAATATCCGAGTACTTCTGCGAAGACGAATTGGGAGCCACTTGAGTTCCTTGCAGAATTGTGAGACGTGAGCATACTTACGCAAGTTGAATATGAAACGAATACATAGATTTTGTAAGCGCTCAAGTTTATTTAGAAGCTCCTCGGTGGCATCCAGGTAGCAGGCATCCGCATAGTCTAAAATAGGCTGAATCAAGGTCTGCGCAAGGGACACCTTGATGTCCAAGGGTAAGAAGTCTTGAAGACATTTAAGGGTGTGAAACGTGAAATGAACTTTCTTACTCAGCTGCCCTACATGAGCGTCCCACGATAGATGACAGTCGATAAAAACGCCAAGGTTCTTTGCGACCTCAGTGTATGGAATCTGACAATCATCCATGACAACTGGTGGGAACGTAGCCATGTCTAACCCACCTCGCATTTGCCTACTGCCAATAATCATGGCTTGTGATTTAGTCGGGTTGATATGAAGGCCATACGAACTAGCCCACTGATGAATAGCACTGAGATCTCTATTTATGGCTGCAATGGCAGTTCTACTCTCATTCAGCGTAAAGTGCCGATACAACTGCAAGTCGTCTGCATAGAGATGGAAGTTAGAGGAGATAACTCGAACAGCAGAGTTGATGAAAATGGAAAATAGTAAGGGAGAAAGTACGCCGCCTTGAGGGACACCGGCACTAAGGTTACACCACGCTGAGTACGATTCATTGTGGCGAACAGCCTGCGAGCGCCCCCGAAGATACGAGTCGAACCAAGCCACAGACTCCGGGGAGAAATTGAGAGATTTAAGGATTCCAAGCAGTACATCGAAATCCACGGAGTTGAAGGCACTACTTAAGTCCAGCAGGACCAGAACCGTAAGTGACCTGTTCTCCATGGCCCAACGAATATCATCTGTGACCTTCAGGAGTGCCGTCACCGTTCTGTGGCCTGAACGAAAACCTGATTGAAATGAGCTTAGGAGATTATTCTGCGATAGGTGACTAGATAATTGTCTGTGTACGATATGCTCCAGGACTTTGGAGAGATAAGGAAGTATGGAAATGGGTCGGAATTGGGATAATAGTGTGGGACTGGAGGTTTTAGGAAGTGGTATAATGATTGCTGCTTTCCAAGCGCTAGGAAAGTTACCCGAGTGAAGCGAAAAGTTAAAAATATGTGTTAGGGTAGGTAGTATATATGTAGGTACTATAAACATTTTCGAGCATAACTGATCGTTACCTACCGCAGAAGAAGTAATAGCAAGTAGAGATTTACGGACCTCATCTTCCGCGACTGTTTCCAGTTTGAACTGGGAACATGGTGGCAACGGCATCCGAGAAAGATCGAGTAAGGTGCACGCTTTAGTAAGTGGGTCAAGTGTAACTGGTGGTTGCGAAACGTGTTGGTTAAGGGCACCTATATCGATATTGCTGCAATCGACAGACGGAGATTTACCAATACCGTTAGCCTTGAGGAATTTCCAGACCGTGGAGGAATTACGAGTATCTAAGGATTTATGGAAATGGCGACGTTTTGCATCTCGACACAGACGGTTGCAGCAATTACGATAATCCTTGAATTTCTTAAAATTAGCGTCGGTGGGACTGCGTTTTAGTCGTTGTTTGGCCTTATCTCTACTGGCCATGGCTTCCCTAACGTCAGCACCAATCCATGGAGCAGGTGTTAGTTTATGCCGTACACGCCGTTTAGGTGCATACCTATCGTATAGACCAGTGAGTGCTTCGCTGAACTTTAAAACCTTGTCATCTATGTTAGAAGTACTGAAAACCGGTGTCCAATCGATGTTCCCAGCATCACACCCCAATGCCTCCAAATTAATTCCCCTGAAACTCCGAAGTACAGAGGACTGTACTTTCCGCTTAGGTAGGCGAATAGCAAGTGATAAGTAGATCAGGTCATGATGAGAGAAACTAGCCGTGAGCTGACCATGACATGCTACAAGTTCAGGACAGGATAGAACGATTAGGTCGAGAAGAGAAGGGTTACGATTTGGAATATGATGAGTAGCAGAGAGATATAAGATATTTAGATTTAGTGAAGATAATAAATACTGCAGAGAACTAGTTCGGTTATCATTCTTGAGCAGACATGTGTTGAAATCTCCCATCAAGACTATACGGCTGTAATTGGGAGAAATATCATTAAGGACATTCTCAAGTCTCTGAAAATAGTTGACTCGTAAATCAGGGCTGTAGAAAACTCCCAGAAGTAGTTTACTGTGATGTATAGTTATCTCTATGAATAGGTACTGCTCTGATTCGCGATCAACAGGTGTAGAAGGAGAGGTACAAATCGTCTTGAAAGCGATATCGTTGCGTAAGTATATGGCTATGCCACCACAACCCTTACCAAGCCGGTCATTACGAATCAACACGAAACCAGGAATATCAACGAGGCTAGAAGGCAGAGATGGCTTGAGAAATGTTTCTGAAACCAAGAGCGCGTCAAGGTGGTCACTGCTTATGGATGCCAGAAGATCAGAATGGTGATAGGAAATACTCTGGGCATTTATATGAGCTATATTAAGGTTCTTGGGAAATTTTGTAAAAATAGAGGACAACTGATAATGCAAATTCAGAGCTGCAGATTGAGATTTAAAACTGTCGGTACTGTGAAAACTATCATTCGGTGTAGAACATGAGAAAAAGCTGCTATCCCCATCGCTGTTGTCACTAAAATAATCCATATAACAAAAATATTATGTAACGATAATAATAGTATACGTACTTATAAATAAATATCAAAATAAACACAATATACTTACTTAAATAAAATAATTGAAAAATAGAAATAATTAATAAGAATACAATGATAATTATTATTAAAAATAAAATTAAAAAATAAGAGCTATTCACCAAGCACACCCGCTCGCCAACAAGAAAAGACAAAAAGAAAATATAAGAAAAGAGAAAAATAACTAATACTAGAAATAATGTATAAAACGATAAGAGAACCACAGCAGTAAAACAGTAAATATACGAGTAGTAATGAGCGGTAACACAATAAATGAAATTCAGCATGCACCATGCACACTATGTTCGTTATCGACGATGAATATTATTGTCGACACAATTCAGTAACAATTAGGGTTCAGCAGTACGGCACGAGACCTTTGCGTGTCTAATGACAAAAAAAAATAAAAAAAAACAATGTGTTGGTGTGTTGTCAACTGTGACAGATAACTAATGATTAGGCGGGATGGTCAAAAGACTTTAGCCTGCCCATAGATGGGCACACTGACTGACAGCTAACAGCAAGATGTCAAACAGACACCCAATTAATGAAATATAGGTACACGACGTACTAATTATGACGTAGGTAGGTATCTAACCTACTACGGACTACTACCGAACGAAAAATTGAGATTGCTATAACTGAATAACTGTCAGTCAAACTGTTGCAAAACAAAGTATGTACCTACATCGTCATAATAAATAAACAAATGTAAATTACTGCCGGGTGGTGACAAAAGAAAAGATAGAATAACAAAAGTATACCGTCAATACATTGTGATTACGAGTGCAGTAATTCGACCAAATAAAGTGAACGTAAACACACAATGGCACTTAGGGTCGACGCCGACTTCTAGTGTTCTTGCCGGTCTCCACACTCGAGGTTGCCGCTGGAATCACCGTCGCATGTCCAGATACAATACCAGCGTCAGCAACAGAAGCGTCCGGCGCAATACAACCGGGATAACGTGCGATCAGAGCATTGAGTTCCGGAGCAGACTCAACTTTGTGACGCAATTTGTCGGGCGATATGATGTTGATGGTCCCACCAGTAGTCCACACATACTTCACCTCGAAGTGTTTCCGGGCTGTCATGAAGAGCCGATGCCTCACCCTAGTAAGAAACTCGGACAGTGTAAAACCAGTGCTCTTCAGAGTCGTCTTGTTGTCCCACACAAGATGCCGGTGCTCGATATCGCGAAAGCGGATTATGATGGGTCGCGACTTCTCCTTGCTGGATCCAAGACGGTGACAAGCTTCAAGTATGATTGTGTTCACATCAGGCAACTTCATTTGGTCGGTTAATATTTGTGTAACAGTGTTGTGTAACTTCTCATGCGGTTTTTCGGGGACACCATGGAGTAAAAGAACCTTACGTCGCATAGTTGTTTCGTGGCGATCCAGGCCCAGAGAAAGAAGCTGCGCCTGTGTCTTTAAGTGGCCCAGCGAATCCAGGACGAAAGATTTAAACTCGCTGAATTCTTTGGAAAGATCACCTATGTCAGGGCTGGCCGGAACAGAACTCTGTAAGGCTTTATTCAGCTTGAAGACGGCTTGTAAAGAGGGACTCAAGATCTTGAAGGCTTCTTTCAAATCGGATGTCCATATCTTGTGTGTAAAAAAAAAAACTTGTAATCACGGTGTAACACAGGAAACTTAATATTGTAGCGAAAGAAGGTGAGCTTGGTGACCAATTAGTGCATTACTGCCACAATAATTACTGGGTTTTGTATTATTAAATATTTAAATACCAGGAGCTCAATATTTTAGATGTTATTTCTATGACTACCCACACGATTTTTTTAATGTTGCTATTGCTTGCTCATTTCATGCAACTTCTTATTTAAATAGATAATTTTAACTCGTACGTGTTTACTAAATAAAACTTTCACTCAAATATAACTTTTGTTTACTCTGTAATAAAAGAAAACTTTAAATTCCCCGTTTTGTACGTGGCAGAATAGGCGCAAACCCTATGCGCGGAAAATAAAATAAACCTCATCCCTTTAGTCTGTGGCCGATCGCAATGCGCGCGCATAGGAAAACTGATTATTTTTTCCCGCCATAGCGAAACATTTTTCACAACTCGTTTTCACTGTTGAAATTATAGTTATTTTTAATTAAAATGTCTACAAGTACTAGTTACGAAGATAATGATTTATGTTGTACACCGCCGGATATAAGATGTGAAGCCCTTAACGTTAGTTACGGAAAGTTTACAGTAGGGAGATATTGGGCATTCTGTCCCACCTCCCTCGGGCACAGCCCTCGGTCACTATGGTGGGACAGAATGCCCAATATCATCCTATGAATGGTTAACCAATTTCACTTGCTAGATGATTGCTTTCGTACAGCAAACTAACCCGATGCATGTTTGTTAACATGAACACGTTAAGATCACATTTTTAAGATAGATAAAGGTGGGACAGAATGTCCAATACCTATAACTTTGGATTGGGAAATAACGTAACTAAACGAATATCCCACATTAATATCATTTGAGCACGCTGTCCCACTGTTCGTACGTTCGCTGAAGCTCCTTGCATGTTCATTAGGGAACTATTTTGTAGAATCACAATTACGATAAGCTAAAACGTACTTACCATTTATAACCTACAGCTTTTCTGTAACCAGTTTGGGTCGACTACTTGTAGTCATAAATATTTATGTTATAAATACATCTTTTCATTACGAGTCCATCAGTATTACATAGCAAACATGAAATTCGTTAAACAAACACAATCGTTACAGGTCAATACAATCTGTGACGATTTGACAAAAAACAAGTTACGCCATGGAGAATTATTACCGAATACAGTACGTTGCATCATTTGCGGACCATCAAATTGTGGAAAAACTAACTTATTAATTGGTCTTCTATTACATGAAAATGGATTGACATTTCAGAATGTTTATGTATATTCTAAAACTCTACATCAACCAAAGTACATCTTTTTAGAAAAAGTTTTACAACGAGTACCAGGTATCACTCTCCAGAAATACCAAGCAAATGATGACGTTTTGAAGGTTACAGATGCGAAACCTAATTCTGTGATTATTTTTGACGATGTAGCATGTGAAAATCAAAGTAATATGCGTGATTATTTTGCCATGGGAAGACATAAATTGATTGACAGTTTTTATTTAAATCAAACTTATACCAAAATACCTAAACAACTTGTAAGAGATAATGCTAACTTAATTGTGCTTTTTAAGCAAGATGAAGTTAATTTGAAACATGTTTACGAAGAACATGTTAACACCGATATGACATGGTTGAAATTTCGAGAAATGTATTCCCTAATATGGAAAGAGCCTTTTGATTATGTAGTAATTAATAAAGATTGTTCTAAAAACAACGGTTGCTATAGAAAAACGTTTGACACTTTTGTATTATTAGATGAAATTTGAATATTTAAGTAGCAGTCTACTTTATTGTTATTCTTTAATTGGTTCTTATCCGATTACCACCTATTTTACATAATGGATAAATCATTGAAAAAACAAATTGTTGATGCGACACAAGCTGTCAGGAAAAAAATACGTAAAATGAAGGATTTAGAAGATAATAATAGGCATGCTCTTGATACAGTTTTTAAGCCTGTTACAGAATCTCTCAATTTAATAGCCAACACTAATAACCACTTAGCTCTAACAAAAAAGGAGGAAAAAGGAGAACCCCAAGAACCACAAGACCAAGACATGAAAGAAACAGATGATAGCAGTAATGATAGTAACGAATCGGAACCCTCATCAGACTCTTCATTTCAGTCATTAGTCGATACTAATCCAGATGTATCATCTTGGTCATTATCTTCACAAGTACTATCGAATGTACCATTTGGTATAAGAAATAACCGTGGACAGTTAATGTTAGGTTCCTCTAGCATAACGATTGGAGATAAAGTTATTACTGTAGCCGGACATAAGTACGAAAGTACACTTGGGTTGCGAGAGCTACTGTTAAAAAAAGACATTGATCTGAGCTTGGTTAATGACTATGACAAGTAAAATTATAAGGCAATGTTACTTGTAACGAATGCACATCGTCGTGATTTCGATTCAAAAAAAGCGATTAAAAGTAATAAAGGACAAAACTATTTGCAAGTTATTAAGCCACTTTTCGAACAAGAAAGTAAAAGTCCAAGTTGTAGACAGAAAGTAGGAAAAGGATTACCTTTAACAAAAATGTGGAAAAAAAATACAGATTTTATATATTGTGATGATTCCAATGAATTGGTTGATAGATTAAAGTTATTAATTGCTTCTCGAGATGCTGGTAACACAGGAATAGACAATGAAATAATATCTATCATTGAAGAACTACGTGAAAGCAAAATCATTAAATAAATAAATCTACTAATATTATATGTGTATCATTTTACTATATACCGTTCAACATAATACACCTTTAATATGAATGTAGACAAATTTGGTCATTATATTCATAAGCGAATGCGTATATCGGAAATACTTGATTTTAATGATAACGCATTAATAAAATCTGATCGTGGAGATTATGACTTGAAGACATCGAGGTTAAAAGGTGTTAAACCTCCTCAAGACGCAGATGATGCCGTAAATAAAGCATATGTAGATGAATTGAAAGGTGTACTAATGAATGGCTTACAAAAATTGCAAAGTTCTATTCCAAATAGTCTTCAAAACCATATAGAGAAAGCTTTAAAAACAATAATGTCTGAGATAGTGACTCATTTGGAAAACAAATTTTACACAAGGAACGCAGTTGATAGACTAATTCAAGACGCAATTCAATCTATATTAAAAGATCGAAAAACATAGACCTCAAAGTTTATCAAAATGGCGAAACAACAAATCGGCAATGAAATACATAAAGCAGCACGAAAAAATTTTCCTCGACGACCTGTAATTTTAAAAGGTATTGATGATTTGTGGCAAGCAGATTTAGTTGATATGCAAAACCTAAAAACCTTTAATAAAGGATATAACTATATTTTAATAGTTATTGACTGCTTCTCAAAGTACGTTTGGGTGGAACCACTAAAAACTAAATCCAAACATGATGTCTCTCATGCATTTGAAAAATTACTTTCTACTAATCATAGGATACCAACTCATCTGCAAACTGATAGGGGTACTGAGTTCTATAATTCTACATTTCAAAAGCTTTTACAGAACTATAATATTAAACACTACTCAACATTTTCAACCAAAAAGGCTTCAATTGTTGAACGAGTTATTAAAACGATTAAAAATAAATTGTACAAATACTTTAGCTTGAACGGACACTATAAGTGGGTAGATGGTGGCTTGTTATGAAGACATATAACAACACAAAACATCGCACTATTAAATTTGCACCTGTTAATGTTAATAAGTTTAATGAAACGGACATTAAAAATAATATTACAAATTCCATGATATAAAGGTAACCCAAAAATGTCGCCCAAAGTTTAAAATTGGTGACAAAGTTCGAATTAGTAAGTACAAACATATATTTGAGAAAGGATACACTCCTAACTGGTCAACAGAATTATTTACTATAAAAAAGATAAATAATACTGTACCAATAACATATCGCATCGAAGATAATCAAAAACAAGTCATATTAGGAACTTTTTATGAACAAGAGCTTCAAAAGTCGTCCTGCCCTGGTGTCTATTTAATAGAAAAGGTATTAAAAAAGAAAGGAAACAAACTGTTTGTAAAATGGTTGGGTTTAAATAACAAAGAGAACAGTTGGATTGATAAGACTGCAATAGTGGAATAAGTTAATTATATAAGTGATATATAATTTTAAAGTATATTCATTATTCTTTGGACGATGCAAGGTGGTGGACTAATAAACAGTATCATTAATCATTTACCATTCGAACTTCACATACCCGGTTATAACTATTGTGGACCAGGAACAAAGCTTTCAAAACGATTACTACGTGGTGATAAAGGTGTAAACAAGTTAGACGAAGCTTGTATGCATCACGATATCGCATACGCAAACTACATAGACTTGCCTAACCGTCAAAAAGCCGACTTACGTCTTATAGATATGACTAAACAAAGACTTAAAGCAAAAGATGCTCGAACAGGGGAAAAGATTATTTCGTGGATAGTAAACAAAGTTATGAAAGCTAAATTGAAGTCTGGTGCTGGTGTTAAGACCTTTAATAACTTTGTTAGGAAAATAAAAAGAAAAATCAAAAAACTCTCGCCTAAAGATAATAAGTCACTAATAAATATAGCTTATATGGTTGCTAGAAAATTAGTTCCATGCATTCCAAAAGTTCGCGTACCTCGAATGATACCTATACCAAAAACTGGAGGCATTCTACCTTTAATCCCAATTTTTGCTGGTTTGTCTGCTTTAGGAGCATTAGCTGGTGGTGCAGCTGGTATTGCAAAAACAGTGAATGATTATAAAGACGGTCAGAAAAAATTACAAGAAACTGAACGTCATAATAAAACTATGGAGGCTATAGCAATAGGTAAAGGTTTATACATTAAACCACATAAGCAAGGTCAGGGATTGTTTATAAATCCATCAAAAAACTAATTGATCAGCTACTTAATCGCGCTTTAACTAATATCGATATTCAGAAGTATGCCTATTGTATTCCTTACTTTCGGGGAGTTTACATGAAGGATCAGTTACCAAAAACACCTAAACGAATTGAATGTGGTATAGTTAACCTAGATAATTCAAAAAATGATGGAACGCATTGGGTAGCTTATGTTAAAATAAATAATTATTGTGAATATTTTGATAGCTTTGGTGATTTAAAACCGCCAAGAGAATTAATCCTATATTTTAAGAACTGTGATGTTTATTATAACTTTAGTAGATATCAACAATTTAACACAATAATTTGTGGACATTTGTGTTTAAGATATTTGCAAATTTTGGAATAAATACTATAAATTTTATATCACTCTTTCATTTCCATCATTTGCAAGATGTCACTCACCTTATCGATAACTGGAAACTCATCGGTATTATCTACCTATTATCCAAGCACGCTACCATTAGTTGGGGAGTATGAATGTGCATTATTACATTTCTCTACATATAATTCTATTCCAAATTTTGATAATACAAACAATAAATTATATTATGGTTCTAAAAATGTCATTGAGATACCTGAAGGAACTTATGAATTACAAGATATTGCCGACTATTTAAAAACTGGGATAAAAGATGCATCCATAAAACTCCATTGTAATAACAACACCTTAAAAACTATGTTATTTTGTACATCAACTATAGATTTTACTAAAGAAGGTACATTTGGAAGTTTATTGGGATTTAAAAAACAGATCTTAGAAGCAAATAAATATCATGTATCAGAGTTTCCAGTTAACATTTTGCCTACGACTGTCATAAGGATTGAATGTGACATAGTTAGCGGTTCCTATATAAACGGTCAATCCAGCCACATCTTACACGAATTTGCACTTAATGTTCCACCTGAATACAGGATTATAGAAATTCCTAAAAACGCAATCTACTTTCCAATAAACCAAACCAATATAAGCTGCATACAGATAAGACTGTTAGATATAAATAATAACTTAATAAATTTGCGAGGTGAAGAAGTGCAGTTGTATCTACATATCAGAAGAAAACATGATAGATTATAATAAATATGTGGTTCATTCAACTAAACATAACAGTCCTACGCAAACTATCAAACCAATAAGAGCTCGATCCAAAAAGGTCATAAAATTGAATAACAATAATAAAGCTTTTCTTAAAGCGATTGGTTTGTTAAAATGAATATACTAGATGTTTTATCCGCTCCTGCATACAACAACTCTGTGGAAGGAATTGAATTTCACTCTTACAAGCCTTACGTAACAAGTTTCAATAGAAGCGATGAAATCAGGATACCTATTAATCAACAAGACTTGTATATATTACCATCAGCAAGCACTTTGTTTTTGGAAGGAACTATTGTTGTAAACAAGGCTGAAAATTCTAAAGAGAGAGTCAGTAGCGTTCATTTCACAAACAATAGTTTACTTTACTTGTTTCAAGATATAAGGTATGAGATAACTACCACAATGAAATCATTAATATCAATGAACGAAAACGAGGCTAAAGTATCTAATGCTTGGGGTTGGAATATCGATGGTATAAATAGTACAAATGGGGGTAGCTTTTCTGCTTCCATACCCCTCTGTAACATTCTTGGTTTTGCAGAAGATTTCAAGAAAGTAGTGATAAACAGCAAACATGAATTAATATTGTTACGAAGTAATACTAATCTGAACGCCCTAAAACTTAGCGCTGGTGAAACGGTAGAAGATGTTATTATAAACAAAATAATATGGCGAGTACCACATGTCAAAGTATCCGATAGAGAAAAAATAAATATGTTAAAACTGTTAGAAAAAGACCGACCACTCCAGATGATATTCAGGAATTGGGATTTATATGAATATCCGGCTTTACCAAAAACTACTAAACATACTTGGTCCATAAAAACATCATCGCAAATAGAGAAACCAAGATTTGTTATTATCGGTCTGCAAACAAATAGAAAAAATAATCCTAAATTGGATATGTCTCAGTTTGATCACTGTGACGTTCGTGATGTTAGAGTATACCTAAATTCAACCTACTTCCCTTATGGAAATTTAAATTCAAGTTTCTCGAATAACAGAATTGCTTTAATATATGAACAATACACCAGATTCCAACACTCATATTATGGAGGTCGTCGTGGTGAACCGTTATTAAGTGAGAAACAATTTAAAAATATTGCTCCGTTATTTGTCGTAGATTGTTCTAGACAACCAGATAATCTTAAGTCGGGTCCTGTTGTGGATGTCAGAGTGGAAATTGAAAGTGACATTGATATACCAGATCAAACTTCAGCATATTGTCTTATATTGAACGACTGTATCATCGAGTACAAACCGTTAAGTAACACCGTGAGAAAGATATCATGAACAAAAATACTATTATAGTAGATGTTCAGGGTTTTAAAGATCTTTATAATAACTTTATAGTCAAGGAATTGGCTGTAGCTACATTGGAACATACTCATATATTCTTAATAAACCTCCTTATCCGTTCTCCTCGCTGACTGATGAAGAAAGAAGACACATTTGGTGGATTGAAAGGAATAGAGGTTACCGCTGGAGCGAAGGATATATAGACTACAAAGAATTTTCTAGAATAATCAAACCCTATTTGAAGGAAAAAAAGGTTCTTGTTAAAGGTAGTGAGAAAATAAAGTGGGTTCAAGAGCTATGTGGTCATAATAATGTTTCTGACATATGTGAAAATAAAAGTGTTCCTAATTTAAAGACTCTTAGTGATCTTTACTGTAAAGATCTATTTTTGTATAATTGTTTTGCTCATAAGAACTATTGTGCTTTAAGGAATGTATTGTGTATTAAGCAATGGTGTTTAGAAAATAACTTTTGTATTTCATAATTTTAATAAACTTAATAAATGTTTTATTACTATACTGTGTTTGTTTTTCATACTATTTCCTACACAAGATGAAATTGAAATGAAAAAATGATTGTTGTTAAACATAAAATACCATTTATTAAATGTCTTAAGAAATTTACATTGATCTTAAACCTAACACATCAACACTTTCATTCTTAAAAATTTAAGCTTATTTGATATGATACTTGAAATTATATTTACAACATAATAGTAACAGTATAATTAGATACAAAATGTCGAAGCGTCAGCAGTACATCTCTAAGTATTAAGGTGATGTATAAACTTACTTAAAACTAAAACAGATTAGTTAAAATGATAAGCTATCACCATGAATTTTCTTAGATATTTTCTTAATAATACCTTCAGCCATATCCATGATTTCATCAACTGTATCATGAACTACGTGTTGTGCACTAAGTATCACACTGTCACTGTCTTCACCCAACTGTAACGGAGGTTTGTCTTTGTCGCTGGTGATGTCCAAGATCTTTATCTGAATTAGCTTGACTCCTTTTGGTTGGGTGCTGATCACAAAAGATTTGAGAGCTGTCTTTTTAGATTTCTTACAAACAGTTGGTTTTCTTCTTTTTGGTTTAACTTGTGTAGGTTTAGAATTAGGTAAAATGTATGAGAAGTCAAAGGGGTCTTGAGCGTATTGAACAATACCATCACCATATGCGTCTGCCATTATTTATAATGTATTATGGTTGTCGTCTCGTCCTCCTCTGCCGCGATCTTCTAACGTTTTAGATATCTGGCTCAGTAATTTCTCTGTTTTATAATATATTTCATCCCGGTGATCGTAAACAATATATTGGGTTTTCACTCTTGTGTTTATTTCCACTTCGTTATCTGATGTATCTTCAGCTTCTAATACATCTATTTTAATTACGTATTTTGGAATCATCCTATTCCTTGTAGCAAAGTAGCTGGTTTGAGCTTCAGAGATGCACTGCTGTTGCTTCGACATTATTAGTTAAAAGACTGATTCGTGAACGTAAAGAGAACAAGTATGAAACTGAATGTAATTATGAGTAAAAGGTGAAACAAACTAAAAATATGAGACGCTAGTGATGCATGTACTGTACTACGTATTAATTCAAGTTCTCACCTGTTGATTTAGTTTATTTCACAATAAGTTGTAACGAGATCCTCACTACAAGTGTGCAAGTGTCATCGCTCACTATTGACATGTTCAAACCTGAAGCCTTAAGAATGATGTAAGAAATTCTAAGTAGGTATCTATGTTGAAGCCAATGCATGCTTGCACTTCCACAGACGACACTGACGCGTTACCAACCATATAAAAACTATTAGACATTAGTGGGTATATAGGATAAGGTAAATTAAACTATAATTCAATTTAAAGTATACATTTATTTCTTAATTTAATATACAATTTTAATTAAGTACCTACTTACATAGATATTAGTTTATTAAAATACATTTTCTCATATTTAAATGGATACTAAGATATACTACGATAAAAAACGTTGAGTGGAAATTTTATCTTTTTACTCTTTTATCAGACCAAACCAGATATATAGTAGGTACATTATTTTCTGTTGTACATGTAAATATCTTGTTTTATGCAAATTAAAACATACTTAATTATATTAAAACTAAATGTTTATTTCATTACGAATTAATACGAAAATAATAACATATGTTAAAAATTAAAAATACTTGTAAGTCCCCACGCTCGAGTTGAAATTTTATCTTTAGATATAACTCTTTTGTCATCATCACCAGATAATGCAATTTTGTTTACAGTACACGTAAACAACTCATGTTTTATTGATTTGAATAAAACATTGGTTTTACAAACAATACTACCTTCATGGAGGGTATTTTTGTAATCATCAACATTAAAATCACGAACAATATTTTTTTTAATACCCTTCGCTTTTTTTATGGTACTATGCTCGGTTTTTATACAATATAACTTCGAGCGAAGTCCTACAAATTCACTTATGATTCTACCACCCATTTCATCCTTAAACAGACCAGGTACTTTTTTATTTTGTATTGGTAACATATATTGATTAGTTTTACAGAAATTACTAGTATCAAAGTAAAACAAAAAATGATTTTTTATATCATCATAAAAATCATGAGTTCGTATATGATATACAAAACTATCTGTATCCGTATAACACATCTGTACACGATTTTTATCAAAAGGTTGTATTACAGAGTAATGAAAGTCATACATGTGACTTTTCGATAATTCAAGCACAGTAAAACCAATGTATATTGGTTTGTTTAAAGTTATTTGATCAGGATTTAACTGCACTGCGACTAGATTCTCAGTAAAAACCGTTGCACTATGGAAGTTTGGTCGAGCGATAAGCATTTGTGCACATTTTCTTTTTTTAGTCACATTGTTGCTATCATACCACTGATTAACTAAATGAACATTAATCCTCTTTTCATTATTTTCTAAGGTTTTACCAAAGACACTATTGTTCAAGAGTTTAAAAAAGTCTTGTTCAAATATTGATGAACTTTTTTGTCTCAGTTCAGTGTTTAAATCAATGTATTGTTTTAAATAAGGACTTTGATGAAAACTAATTACGTGATAAAATTTTTTTAAAATCAATCCATGTTTCAAACAAGTTTGTAAGTGTACATAATGTATAACATATTTAAATTTATCATACAAATTAGGGACTAGCTTATACGTTTTCCCTCCAGGTGGAATACATTTTTCGGGACAAAATGGTAAATCATTGTGTAAATTATGTAAATGCTTAGGATATACTAAATCCACTTCTAGTATGTAACCATAATCTGCAGTAGTGGGTATAGTTGTTACATCTAATTTATTAATTTCTTGTTCATCAAGAAACTTGAAATCAGACAATGGTAAATACGGACACATACTATATCCATATAAATTATTACAATCGATATAAGCGATGTAGGAATCAGGCTTTGTAGATTGGTAATCCGGTAGATAAGTATTATTCGCTTTAGCATGTCTGTGAGAACAGAGACAAACTCCTCCCCTAATACCACTCTGTAGCATACGCACCATTGACAAGTCATCAATAAGTTCTAATTGAACACCGGTTTTTAATAACATTGCATCGAATGATAAACTAGGTGCAGTTAAATAAAATGCCGGGTCTAACTGATAGTATCGCTTGCACATTATCCTAAAATTTTCAAAAATGTCTGTGAGAAGAAGTACGTCGGTTTTTAGATATAGATCTGTATAACTACCTAAATCATTGATTTTAAATGTTGACCATACTAAACATGCATGCTTATAATCAACTTCAGAAATATTTTCATCGCTTAACGAATTAAAAAAGCATTTTTTTGGAGGTAATTTTTTTTCATCATACCGTTCCCACGAGTCCATATATTCATACGGATAAATTCCTTTACGAATTAGTAAACGAAATTGCTCCCGAATAGGAAAATTATTTTGTAAGTGTTTAAACATTTCCGGTTTTAAAGTGTTAGACAGTTTATTTAAGCTTGTGCACAAAAACTTATAGGAATCAACAGAACGAAGTTGATAAAATTTATTATTTGAAACGGGTACAAGTTTAGTAAATGATATATAGTTTTCTTTTGTTTTAGGTATTATTTTTATAGCACCAGGAACATCTCCCAAAGCTTTTATAAATAAGTGACAATCATAGCCGGCTAAGTTGTGGAAAAAAATAGGAATAAACGAAGGGCGCTTATACTGTAAATTACAGAAAGGGTGTGCGGCTCCTCGATAACGACCTGTAAGATGACAATGGGCACGAACTTTGTCTGTAAAAACGAAATTTTGGCAAATGTAACAACGTTGAGCATTGTTAAAATCATATTTGTCTTCAGTGGTGAATATCATCGGGACAGTCAGATTAATTATATTATATATTTTTTGTACGTCTTTCATTATTGAATCTACAAATCGCTTATCACAGTTGGGTCCCCGATAAGATACGTATCTATTGTAGCTAGGGTCATCTCGACAAACAATATAATACCCAAAGGCAACTGGTATATGATGGTTCAAAGTGTTCGTTTTTCCGCTTGAACCGATGGTTTCAGTCCTGGTCTGTAACATCGATTCAAAATCTGCATAAGTACAAAAAGGCATGTTTTGTTTACGTTCATAGTTTTTAAATTGAATTACCGAGCCCTTATTCGGCAGAACAGTTACGACGCCTCCACACAAATGGTCATTAACTTCCTGAGAAGTATTAAATGATATTAAACATATGTCACAAAAGTATAACTTACTATGATGGGAAGTAACTTGGCTTCTAAAAAGTCTAGAAGTATCTTTTATCAAACAATAATGAGAAGAGCTGTTATTTTCAAGAAACAGTAAATGAATAATTTTTCCTTTGTATTTTTTATCAATTTCAGATTTATACAAAGGTCCTACGATAGTTGTAAAGTTTTTTAATCCATATATTATAAATTTTATGTTAGGGTTATTCTTTTCAAAAACGCTAATATCATGAAAGGATACTGGAAAAGACATATTTCTTATATCAAATAGTTCACGAAAATTAGGATAAGATGAAATTCTCTCAGGGTGTTTCTTAGCCGGATATAAAGCCGCTGTTACACACCATAAAAAGCAAAATTGATCCTTATTAACAATATTTAAGCACGCCTTTTTAGCTTGGATTGATTTAGGCAAACTGATATAACTGGAACCGCGAAATGGTTGGTATTTATTAATATTTACCTCAATGTATAGATTGTTTATAAATGTCCATCCACTGTCACGATCTTCAAATTCTCCAATACTTGTTTTTAAATAGCTAAGTGTTTCAAAATATAAGTTTTCAAAATCGAAGTGTGAATACAATATTTTGTTTTTGGTTCCAAAAGATTTGACTTCTTGTGAATTATCTTTGAATTTTAGAAACATAGCAAATAGTTCAAAATTTACCTTAACACATGTATGCCTCATAAGACATTCATTTAAAAGAGATTTTAACTTATTACGAATACTGAATAAGAAGGAATCCAGTGAAGATAATTGAATCTGGTCAAAGGGGACAATTTTATATGTTGTAATACGATTACGAAATGCTGAGCTGACGATTTCTATACCTTGACTATGTTTAATTGTATGTCTACTTTTTCTATGTGAATTGCTCCGTAAATGTCCTACCCATGATCTACTGTGTACAGATGTGTTACACGTAGTACAGAACGGCATTTTTATCGCTTAAGATATTGGGTACTAATTATCTATATAACGATGATATATAATTAAAGTCAAATAATATAATATACTGGCTGTTGCCCGCAGCTCCGACCGCGCGAAAAACTTATCAAAGTTTGTGTTTCCTGATTCCTACAATCTGGGCTTTTTCAAATCCTGAGTGAATTGGTATCTTCTATGCAAGCGTGCTCCATCTTAGATCACATATGCACTTACCATCAGGTGAGATTATGGTTAAAGTAAACCAACTATAAAAAATAAAATAAAGACATACTACACACCAGACTAGTTCAATAGTTAGTAATCTGGCTGCTACGTTGGAGTTTCGATTCCTAATGATTTATTTAATATTTAGATCTAATTTATCTAGATATGCTTAAGTGTATCCAGAAATAACTCCTTATTTATTTATATATTTATTTTATCACAATCTTGTTACTGTAATGAGTCGGTTCAGAGTCCTCAAACTCTACAAAAGCTTGACCCAAGTACGCTTGAAGTGCTTGCCACGACGGTGATGATTCATCACACTGTAGCTTTATGGTTATCAGCGCTGTCTTATACCGAACATCAACAGCGTGAGAAGTATAGTCAGTTGCTTTGTACAGTTTGAGGTCAACGAAATACGCACCACTTCGTTTTATTGCCCGACGCGATGTTCCTGTTGACACTCGGCTTGCAAAGCTTGATGTTAGGCTTCCAGTGCCGGCGTCCTTTTTCGGTGCGCTGACGCCGGCTTCTTCAGTTTGTAAGATTTTAAACAAACCCAACGAAGCTGGTTTCTTCGTTCTATAAAAATGTAAGAATGGAACTATAAAATATACTTGTGTCATTAACATAGAAACACATACACATTCCATATAGCTCTTAAACTAGATTGTACTTTACGTTTTATTGACATACAGTTGAAGATAAATTTACCCCAACTAACACTGTTTTAACATATAAACTGATAAAGAAAAAGTTTAAAAATAGATTACAAGCTATTCTCAAACCTATTCTTCTAATTTATATCAAAAAAGAAAAAAAACTGTATATAAAAGACTTGGGACGAAACGGTTTCAGTGGTTAATACAATAAATAAATATAAATATGGTTCGAACATATTATACACATCTAGATCAAACACAAAATTAAACATTATGTCCATCATATAAAGAGTTATCTAGGGTGGGAATCGAACCCACGACATTTGACGTACTTATCAGAGTCACTAACTACTACACTAAACCAACAGGTTGATAAATATGATAAATATTCCTAATAAACTGATGCTATGAAAATCACGTATACAAAAGTATAAAACACTTGTTTAGTAAATAAATAAAAATTGTGCAATACCTATGTGCTGCAGGTGTTCGCTTGTATTGAGCGGGTATCGAACCTCCAGCAAGCTCCTCCGAATGCGACTCGTTGTCCTTACGGCTGCGTTTGTTGGTGGTTGCAACACTGCCTTTAGGTTTTCTCTTCTTCACCTCTACAGGGGTAACTTCAAATGTACTTTCAAACTCTGAATCAGACCTGTTAAATTAAAATGAAGACCAATACGTTAGTCAAAGTCATACTTAATCACAACTAAAAAGAAAAAAGAAAATAAAGTGATTTCGCAATAATTTTACAAATATAACAATTTGAAGTCCTTTGAATATTGGAATTGTTTAGAATTGAAATTGTTTGAATTGAGCTTCCAATAAAAGTGTTAAAAATAAGTTATACACGCTTACGCTTAATGAAATATTTTTATGCTTTATTATTTATTCCTTTAAAAATATTCATTTAGCAATACTTATTTTGTTCATACACCTCTTTCTATCACAGTCGGCTAACAACGTTACAAAGCTAAGGTAATGTCAGCAGTTTGTTGTGGTGTGTGTTACTTGTGTATAATAGACATGTATCATCGTTCCCATACTCGAAGAACGTCTCACATTCTATTCCCACGACACGACGTGCATTTTGTGGACATACAGTATACCTACTAAGTACTCTATCTATCCTTGGATTTTAAAATAAGACAGAAAATAAGAAGCAATGTCATGTAAGTAACTAATAATTATGATAAATAATTTTCTAGTCTATTACACACCTATTTCACACCTATGTCTGAAATTTTATAAAAAAAAGATTTATATTGTGCATAAAAACACTTTATTTAAGTTTTACGTGAATATCCAGTGATACTTTAGTTATTTTATGTATCAGTAACATAAGTTCTAACATAAAGTTTTAACGTATAAATTATCTATCTTAAAAATGTGATCTTAACGTGTTCATTTTAACAAACATGCATCGGGTTAGTTTGCTGTACGAAAGCAATCATCTAGCAAGTGAAATTGGTTAACCATTCATAGGATGATATTGGGCATTCTGTCCCACCGTAGTGACCGAGGGCTGTGCCCGAGGGAGGTGGGACAGAATGCCCAATATCTCCCTACTGTTTACTACCTGAAAACTCCAAGGAAAAATATCTATTAGCGTACCAAAATTTCATAAAATGGCAAAACAACAAGAATACGCAGTCTTTTCTTAAGATGAAAAAAATATTTTAAGTAACCACTTATGCCAGGTTTCACGGAGATCGGATACTGTAGATACCTACCGTATTTGGATACACAATCAGAATCGCTTGAAATTTCGTAGCCCTTTTTTTAAAGTCCGCGTCCGCCGCGGCCGCTCCTGTGGCCGCTAGCTCAGAACACACATACAGACATACTAACTGAATTAAATAAGATTGTCCAGTCTCGAAATGTAGACGCTTCGCTTGCTCTATAAAAGGCAAAAAAATTGACTTTTGAAAGCGAAAGAAAGAGTTTGTATGCTTATGTAGTTAAACGCACTAATATACAGTTTCGAATTGAAAAAATCTTATTGTATTGAATGGTCCACTTATAGAGAAGGCTATAAGCTATTTCACGTCACGGACTCACGATACGACTAATCATAAATCGGACGACATTCGTGATTGCAATAGGAAAAAAGTATAAGCAAATTCGCCCCCGAAACACATAAGGCTTTTCGCGTGGGCGGTGGGCCCCCCAACTCTCCTCTCTCTTTACCGCCGTCACCTCTCGAACGTAGGAGGCAACGGCGGCCCAACATTAATCGCCAACGGCCATGGATTGGATCAAGCCTGGCAGCAAATTTACTCTGCCGATCGTGCCCGTGAGGGCCAACCTCTCGGCGTCCCAGCATATTCTCTGCCGTATTTTCGGCGCCGCCTGCGCAGTGAAGACAATACATATATCTTTAAGTTGAACTAGTTTTACACTGTTTCTCTTATCTATAGACTAGCAAGATGTGAGATCACTCCGCTACTGTCACTCCTCGGTAATCACAGGGAGGTGACCAAGTGGAACGTGAGGAAATTCCTTAGTATATTAGAAATTGAGATAAAGAGTCTTATTGAAGTGGCTTACGGTGCTGTTAAGGTATTGTATCTATGAACTTGAGCGTAGTAGTAAATGTAATGGATATTTTGGCTCAAAACGCTAGATTTTTTTAAACTGTAACTCACATCCATTGCCGGGCGTCCCGGGTTCGCCCTTAAAAGGACCTATGAAAATTTCCGGATCTATACAAGTATTTTGTATATTCTGCAAATATTAATATTAAAGATACTTCTCAGGAATCATGAGAATTAGCAAATTCTTGTCTAGTAAGCTATGAAATGAATTGAAAATATATTATTCTTTAGGTTACAAAGTCAAGGACATAATTTAAATCAAGATGGCTTCTAAAGTTACATTTAGGGCTACCGCACATCATAGTCAATCTGTTTTAGATAGTCTATTGCTTCATTAAAAATATAACGAATTGCGCACCCTCGGAACAAACGGTCTATCACCGACACAGAACTGACTATCATTGACACGGCGCGGCGACTTGACTATGGTGTTCGGCGCGTCGTGCACAAAATAGTTTTTGGACATTTTTTTGTCAGTGTGAGACAATAGTGTTTAGTAGCAGTTTTGACTATGATGTGCGGTGACTGCCAAATTTGGCAAATTTAGTGGTAATAGGCAGAACCTGGCAATGGAACTTTCACTCTATGCTACCAGTACGGACAAAACCTGAGTTACTTAAAATCCTTTACGAATCAATATGAATGATGACGATTAATCAAAATATTACGATTGAAATTATAACTAAATCACAAAAACTGATGTCATCGGCAGGACTCGAACCCACAGCCTTTCCAAGTCAGAATGCTCTGACAACTGAGCTACGTTGATAGGTTCGAGTCCAGTCGATGAAATCAATTTTTGTGATTTATTTATTAATATTTTAAGAATAGTCTAAGCAAGCTCGTTGCTCTGAAATGCAAAAATATAATGACGATTTATCATTCACTTGGTTGACAATTCCCACTTCCCAGCCCCCAGCTCCAACTCCTAAAGATCGTAAAGTAGCCCCGGAGCCAACCACCAGGCTGGTCGCCGACCCGCGCATCGTGACGCTCCGTCCAAATAGAATTGAAAAACTGGTGCCATATCAGCCTTGTGCTTAGTAAGTCAACCTTCTTTCTTATATTCTTATAATTACTAGCGGATGCCCAAGACAGTATGAAAATAGGTGCAGTAGTTCTTGGATTTATCACGAACAGACACGACGCTGCGGAGGACTTTGTTTGATAATAAGTAGTGATGATTAGTGACCAGCCAGGTAAAGTACAATTATTTTCATCTCTCATGCTCTGAAAGTGGGTCGTTGCTTACCTGATATGCGGGTTGAAAGTGATACATTTCGGCTCTAGGGCGAAAAAGTAAAAAAAAAAAAAAAGATCAGTACATCTTGAGGCGATGGCAAAAACGTATACAGCCAAAGTTCGATTAAGTCAATACAACATTCTGGTTTTTGAATGGTCATAAACAAAAAAGAGTTGAGTTACAATAAAATAAAACGTAAATAGCACAAACAATAATTATTTGGACAGTTATACCTTAAAATACTCAGTATTTTACTCAGTATTTTAAGATTGAGAATCCAACTAAATCTGACTAAGGCCCGGCGCCCATTATCGGTATCGGCATGGCTGAGGATTTTAGGTGGCAAATAGCGGGATACCTTTCGTTAACATAATATATGTAATCCTAAAATGGTTTGGCACAATGAATTTGGCATACTTTTTTTGGCATAATTATACTTGGTCATAATTGATTTTTAGCAGCATTTGTACCGTGGCATAATTATATTTAGGTCTAATATATTTATGCATAGTTATAATTTGCACAATGTTTTTAGGCATAGTGTACAGTCGCCTAATAGTAAATATTACTAAAATTGAATAGGTATAAATTAATGAAATTAATAAAAATAAAAAAGTTACTTTAACCAATATTTTCTAGATTATACAACGTGTTTCATATTAGTGTGGTCATATCTCAAGGTTGCATTGGGTAGGGCCCAAATAATATATTGCGCGGGGTCTTTAATTAATTTGATAAAATATTGACTTATAATGACGTAGTCGATAAATTTTCCTTTTTATCGATAGCTCATTGAAATGAAGCCCTAAGACTGCACTACAAAATAAACATATGATTAGAATGAACTCTAGATTTGACCTCAAGTAGGTTTGCCAAACAGTGAAATAGATTCGGACAGTCTCGTTGTTACTCAAAATTTTAGCCAACAGATAAAGTTACTTTATCAATAGTTATCATACAAAATAGTTTCGGAATCACAACTTGGGGTCAAAATAAAGAGTGCCTGCTCAAAGTTATTTTTGAAGTTTTTCTATGAATTTATGTATCACGTGATTGTCGTGAATGTCACAACTCACACGTAATTTGTTGTCAACCTACTCAAATACCAGGAGCAACGCATTTGCTGTCGAAGAAAAGAGAAGAAACATTTATGTTCTTGTCTTCCTTAAATTTACACTTTTTATAAATTGGTTCCGCACAGATATTTAAAATACAACTGCTGTTTGTGTAGAAGTTTATGTAGCTGTTGAGAACGCTGGTGGGTATAGTAGTATGTAGGTATTCAGTTTCGGGATAGAGAGATCGTGGATGCCAGTCACTGCACTACCATATCGTGAACTCTCTTTCGACTCATTTACCATGAAGTAAATGATCTGCAAGGTGTTTGGTTATTTTTGACCGACTTTAAAAAAGAGTAGGTACTTAGGTTCTCGATTCGTCATGATAATGTGATGCATAAAAGTTCATAAAACATTATCGCTAAAAGTGGCAACTTGTATGGTTGAACGAGGATATCAGAAAAAGTAGGAGGTGTTGGTGTCAGTTTCTCTAATATGTATCTTAAGGACCCCTAAAAATTACAAAGAGAACCGCCCACTTTTTTGATTGGAGCCGCTTTGAAGAAACTAGGTATCAATAGCGATGTCGGCATATATCAAAGACGTACACGTCACAACACGTGTAAATTTTACCGCAAAAACCATATTATTCCGGTGTTGCAAGTTAACGCAATGTTCTTCATAAACGGGGACTTTATTAGCTTTTTTTATGCTGGATATTTGTTCATTTTAGCAATTGGTAATAAATTACTAATCTTAGACTACATGGATAAAGAAAGTCGCTTTTTCCGTCTGTCTGTTCTGAATGTATGTTTAGTCTTGAAAACTACGCAACGGATCTTGAAGCGGTTTTTTTAAATGGGTTTAAGCAGGTTTCGAAATGTATTTACATGCATACTATCATGCGAGCGACGCCGCGCTGGCATTCAACAATTTTATTTTATTTCATAGGTCTTAGGGAAATATCCTGTGTTTATGGTAAATAATAATTATGTTATTATTTATCTCTTAAATTATTTTATACTAGGTACCTACTAGCTTTTTTCATAAATAAAACTAAGTACCTACTTGGTACTTTTATTAGATTTTTACCAAAATTACGACGTAATTCAAGGAAATAAGACATTGGACTTGGGCAACACTTACAACTATCTAATTTCTTTTCAGTTGCAAGTAAACTTTGATATTAGGCGTACGTAGTAATCTGTGTTAATCGATCATGGCGTATTTAAGTAATAGTGAATATTATGAAATGATACTTTGCGTCGGGGCAGCCGATGGCAGTCTGCGTGAAGCTCGTCGCCTTTATCGAGAAAGATTTGTGGACAATAGACTCGAAGGTGAACGGCGGCGGTTACCATCTGCGGAGTGCTTCCGAAAAATGGTGAACCGTTTACATGACACTGGTTCTTTCCGTGGTTCCCGCTCAGAAGGCAGACCATCTGTTGTACCACCAGAGCAAGAAGTATTCTCGAGCATTTTCAATCCAATCCCAGAACAAGTACTCGCCGCGCTGGGATTGTTCTGGGAATGAATCATTTGAGAGTATGGCGCGTGCTAAAAGCAGATGGTCAACATCCGTACCACTTCAGGCACACCCAAGAACTGACACCGGCTGATTTCGTACCACGTCTCAACTTTTGCCAGTGGTACCGAGAGGAAGCACAACGATCCCCTAGTTTCGCGAACCGTATTTTATGGACCGATGAAGCCTCTTTTACTCGTGCTGGTATCAGTAACCAGCATAACGAACATGTATGGACTCATCAGAACCCACACGCATCTGCAGAAAACAACTTTCAGCATCAGTGGCGTGTTAACATTTGGGCGGGAATAATCGGAGATATTTTAATTGGTCCTTTCGTGCTACCGAGTTCGCTAAACGGTGAAAATTACCTCGCGTTCCTTAGAAACGTCTTAGAACCCGAACTTGAAAACTTGCCTGTAACATTGTACACAAATATGATGTACCAGCAAGACGGGGCGCCAGCACATTATGCGAGAGATGTACGGGCGTATTTAGATGAGCGGTTTAACCAGTGGATCGGACGTGGTGGTCCCATACCTTGGCCTCCGAGGTCACCGGATCTCACACCACTTGACTTTTTTTTGTGGGGCTATGTCAAAAACAAAGTGTACAGTGCGGTATGTCTCACGCGTGAAGATATGGAGTCTAAAATATTTGATGCATTTAGCAGTGTAACTCGAGACATGCTGTGTAATGTAACTGCCAGCATGATGCGACGGACCCAACTGTGCATTGATCAAGGCGGCGAACATTTCGAGCCGTTACTTTAGTACCTACTTTTTAGTTTTGTGTTTATTAGTATCTTAGGTAGGAAGTGTATTTTTTATTAAATTCAATAATGTTTATCTAAGTATCGTGATATGAGTGAGTTAGTTATGTTTATTGTGGAACACAGTACCTACCTATCTACCAGGATGACATGCACAATGAAATCGGTAAGTTTTTGTTGTTTAAAGTCCACAACCTATCATTACTACAAAATAGTATTCTGTACCAGGAGCATATGAAATAAGAGTTGTCTACGATTCATCGAAGGGGACTGAACCTTACGAATAAATTTGACCCTAGGTAGTGTTGGGTTTATAAAATATCGATTAAATGAACAAATCAATTAAATTTACATGACACCTTAAAAGTTTTAACTAAACTTGTATTTGCAATTTTGTCCGTGCGTATGGTTAACTCAACGCGCATGTGTAACGAGGGTCAAATATGACCACACTAATATGAAACACGTTGTATAGTGTCAAAGTAGGTTTAGGTGCCTTTTAATTATTTTGCATAGTTACTTATTCTGCATAAGATGATTATGACTATATTCATTATAGTTTGATACGGTTATGCCTTTATAAAGCTATGCTTATAAATTTTATGCTTAAGTATGATTATGCTAATTTTATTTATGATTTAGACACATATGCTAAATTTGTTATGGATAAAAACATTATGCATAAATATCATTAGTCTACATTACCATATGCCAAACTATTTTATGGTTATTTTTTTTATGCAAATGGATAGTGAACCGCAAATAGCAATATACATTAACATCATGGCAATAAAGTAGAAATTTCCATGATATATGGTCGTAGTAACAAAAATACCGCCTCGGTATGCTTGAGGCTGCTGCATCGGCAGCCTTGAGGATGCTTCAGGATGCTTCGGCATCCTTCGGTACGCCGCCGCCCGCCACGTCACCGGCGGCGGCGCCAAAATCTTCTCCTTGATTGATTAGATTTCTCAAGAGCTGCTATGAGCACTAGATCCCAGTCCACCATATTAAATACAACTCGGGCAACTAGCTTGTAACAACTCTGAGACTGTTTTGAAGAGAAGTACGAACAAGCTTCAGGACGGTGCGGCATGCTTAAGGACGCTTCCGTCATCCTTAAGAACGTTGCAGCATGCCAAAGCATAGTTTCCGACAGTGTGCACTTGCATGTAGGGATGCCAAAGATCCCTTTCCTTGCCGATACCGATAATGGGCGCCGTGCCTTAATCGCCCGCTGTAACACGTCAAATCATAAGAAAATATTCTGTAGCGCTTCAAAAAAATATTTGCGTAAAATGGCATGGAAAAATATAACTAATGACAAGGCAGTATGTTCAAAAGACTTTCAACAAAAAAAAAAGCGTGATGCGCAGTACTTGATAATTATGTGATGAATCTCTATTGTTATAACTTTTTTATTTGACTTTTATTTGCTTTCCTCGTATTCGAAATGAAAAGTAGAGTGTATAACTCGTGTGAAAACACCCATTTCTGCCTCGAACTATTGGCAAAATGGGTCCATATTGACTCACCTAAAGTTCTTTATCCGAAATTGTTCTTCCTAACGATTTGTAATCCGAATGATCACTCCTCCTAAAATTTTCCATCCTAAAGTTTTTATTCATACTATTTGTAGTGCTACCGTCGATGTTCATAACACTCATGTTTCCGAAAATTGTTATCAATAAAATCGTTAACATACAATATTAAAGCTCCTACTGTTTTTTATCCTAACGTTTTTATACCTTTTTCGTTTTCTTTCGTTTTTATTTTTTTATTCGTTTCTGGCACTTCGCCGGCCGCTACCGCGGCACGCTCGCTTCGCTCGCTCGGCTCGTGCGTTGTGTGGTCACAATTCTAACCTAACCTAAACCAAGAACTATAAATATGACCGATTCGTTTCTGTAAAAGTCCGTAAAAGTTACGCAAAATTAATGTAAATAATACTGATTATTATTAATAAAAATAAATCTAAACAAAAAAGGTATGACTTTCAATAATAGTGTAAAAGATGGTTATGTTGACAAAATATAGGAAAATAAATAATAGTATAATAGATGTTTATTGCTACCGACATTATGAAGTTGAATGATTCGGAATTAAAACATTAGAGACAGAGTAGTTAGGAATTGTGATTGTTAGGATGAAAAATGTTAGGAAGAACATTTTCGGAGTTCCAATTTTCTGAGTTGAAAATTTAGGTGAACTTTGGCGCTCCCTGGCAAAATATGTCGTCAGAAATGGGATGCTTTCATCCCTTGGTTAACAATCTACTATTTCACTTTGGCGCTCGACAATTCTCGACAGTCATCGGGGATGATCGGAACTAACTAGTCTGGCCATAAATACTGTTACATTAATACGGGTACACTACATAAATACGAATAACTTTATTCCGTCAGTCACAAATACGAATTTCAAAATACCGATTTTCATAATTCCGACTGGTTCAAAATTCCGAATACAACAACTCCGATTGATCATTATTCCTATTTTTATAATTCCTAAATTTCAATATTCCTAACGTTTATAATTACTACTCTCAAAATACCGAGCTTCAATAGATCGAATAACAAAAATTCCGACTTAATGATATTTCGAAATATCAACAATACGAATTCTGATTATTAAAATACCTAAATAGCAAGACACATAAACACATAATTGCTCATCAGAGAGAAGTAGGTTTAATATTATATTTAGTATGAGGAAATTGAGAAAATAATGCACGGTGAGCCAACAAAGCCTCAACGAAGGAAGTATATAGAGACGGATATAGCTAAAGAAGAAAAGATAAATAAAATTATTTAAAAGAAAAAACTATATGTATGATGAAGTACATTTTTTACAGTGTATTGGTTCTCATTTAAAACTATGATTGCTTACTTTTGAATAAATATATTTTGTTTCGAATAAAAATATTTTGTTTCCCTGGTCACATGCCAAAGTATGTTTCCCAATTTTTTTATATAATACAGATAAATTCCGCTTCGCCGGCCGCTGCCGCGGCACGCTCGCTTCGCTCGCTCGGTTTGCGCTTTGTTGTGGTCACAGTTCTAACCTAACTCACTTCTACCCATTCCAGATACCCAGACCCAACTGCGTGAAGTTGGTTCTGCAGTGATTTCTTTCTGTCACTAAATTCTGTGAAACAAACATGTCGACTTTTAGTTTATTCGAAGTATTGAAAATCAGAATGTCGTGTTATATAATACAGATCAATTCCGGCGCTTCGCCGGCCGCTGCCGCGGCACGCTCTCTTCACTCGCTCGGCTCGCTCTTTGTTGTGGTCACAGTTCTAACCTAACCCACTTCTACCCATTGCAGATATCCAGACCCGACTGCGTGAAGTTGGTTGTGCAGCGATTTCTTTCTGTCACTAAATTCTGTAGAACAAACATGTTGACTTTTAGTTTATTCGAAGTATTGAAAATCGGAATGTCGTGTTTCGGACCGAGAACCCTTCGAGCATTTGACTCTTCGAACGTATGAAAATCGGAATACTAACAAATCGCAGTAATGACTTTCGGTAAAATAAGTTTCGTGATTTTTAATAATAGACATTACAATTCTTAGATATTATGAAATTCGGAGTTTTGAAAATCGGAATATCGAAATTCGGAATAAAGATTTTCGGAGTATTTGGGTCTCCCCATTAAAACGGTTTTTTTTTCAACTTTTTAATTATTTTGAATTTGGAACACGTATTTTTTTATATTTTTTTATATTTGGTTCGCCAAATTGACGCCGCCCGCCTGGTGGTAAGTCGTGACGACGTCTAGCGATTGTGGGCCACTCTCACAGCACACATTACTATTGAGACTGGCCCTCAACTTGACGACCTACTGATGTGCCTCTTCACGCTCCGCTTAAAGAACCCAGGATTATATGTGGGAGGAAACACGTGCACAGGCAGGGCGTTCCAGGCCACTATCGTTCGGCAGAGAAACGAACGTTTAAAACGTTCGGTTCTCGCGAACATGCTATCCACTGTGCGGGGGTGGCATCTCTGCCCGGCACGAGTCGTTCGGGATCGGAAGGAAGAGGGTGGGATCAGATTGAAGAGCTCTTCAGAACACTCGCCGTGGTAAATACGGTAGAATGCGGCCAAGGAAGCTATTGTTCGGCGCTGAACTAGCGGCTCAAGGCTTCCCGTTACCTCCGGACAATGTATAATACGGATAGCCCGTCGCTGCATAGCGTCGAGAGCGTCCAGCAGATACTTCGCGGAGCCGTCCCAGAGGTGAGAGCAGTATTCGACGCAGGGTCTAATCTGCGTCTTGTACAGCAGACACCTCTGGTCCGGTGTAAAGAATCTCTTTACCTTATTCAGTATTCCTAGTTTCCGCGAAGCTAGCCCTATACATCTTTCGATGTAGTTTTTATTATTGAGCTCTCGACGAACGTCTATGCCAAGGATATCAAGGTTGTCCTTCATTGGTAATAATTCATTCAGCATTCTGAAGAGAGGGTAGGGGAAGGAAAGGGGATTTCTTCGCAGTAAATGCACACGCCTGTGTTTTGCGGGCATTGAACTCGACCAAGTTCTCGGTACCCCATTGAGAGATACTGTCGAGGTTACGGTCGAGATCAGCCACGAGTCGTCGTCTCTCCTCCTCAATCTCAGATCGCCCCGCCGTCGGACGAACCGAGTAACTCCCGTGCAGTGTGCTGTCATCTGCATAGCAGTGAATGTTCCCGAGGGATAGCATATCATTGATATGCAGAAGAAAGAGAGTTGGTGATAGTACGGACCCCTGCGGTACCCCGGCATTCACTTGCAAGAAGCGAGAAGCCTGGCCATCGCAGAGGACCCGCACTCGGCGCTCGTTTAAAAAGCTGGCAATCCAGCTGCACAGTTGAGGAGGTAGACCATATGCCGGAAGCTTGGAAAGGAGCGAAGCATGCCAGACCCTATCGAAGGCTTTGGTGATGTCCAGGCTAATAGCCAAGGACTCGCCGTGCCTTTCCATAGCCCCACCCCAGACATGCGTTACGAATGCCAGAAGATCACCCGTTGATCGCTTTGGCCTGAAGCCGTATTGTCGATCATTGATTAGCGAGTGATCCTCTAGGAATTGCATGAGCTGCTTATTTATAAGGAGCTCAAGCACCTTGCAAATTACTGAGGTGACAGCTATGGGTCGATAGTTGCCTGGATCGGACCGATCCCCTTTCTTGGGGATCGGTTGTACGTTCGCCTCCTTCCAGACCTCCGGCACGAGCCCTGAAGAGTATGACAGGCGGTACAGACGCGTTAATACTGGAGACAACTCAGCTGCACATTTTCGTAGCACCACCGCCGGAATGCCGTCAGGGCCACTGGCTTTCCGCGTGTCGAGTGACCGCAGCACTGCCCGTACATCACATTGCCTGATAACAATATCAGGCATTGTGTGGCCACAGTTGGCGATAGCGGGGGGCTGCAGGCCACGGTCGTCGACCCGGGAATTAGCCGCAAACAGGTCTGCGAGCATATCCGCTTTCTCTTGGGCTTTGTGAGCCAGTGTTCCATATTATACATTCCATGGGTAACGCAGCGGTGGCAGCGAGGGCTGACAAAAGTTAGATTGCACGGCTTTGGCCAGTTGCCAGAATCCACGGCTGCCCGTGGGATGGGAAGTGAGCTCCTGACCAAGCCGCGCGACGCGCCGGGCATCCGCTCTCTTAAAGGCCCTCTTACTCGACTTTGTGGCCCGGTTGTACGCTGCTTTGAGGTGGCCCACGTTTGGGTCGCGCACAGCCCGGGCCCTGATCCAGGCGCGATTTGCCGACTGTTTTTGTCGAACAGCTTTGGCACAATCTCGCCCGAACCAGGGACGGGCTCTGCGGATACTGGCGACATCAGTGAAAGGGATGTAATAATCCATCCCTAAACTGATCTCGCCAGCAATAGCAGAAGCACTATCCGAAGGAGCCTTTCCTACAAAGCAGCGCTGGCTCCAGGGGACGGACGCATAATAATCGCGTAGACCGTCCCAATCCGCTGACGAGTAGTGCCATAGTCGTCGTGACGTTTGTACAGGACGTGCAGGAGGTGACACCTTCATGCCAGCGTGAACAACACAGTGGTCGGAACTACCCAGTGGGGCTCCTACCGAAACACTGTACTGGGCTTGGCGACTCGTCAGCAGTAGATCCAGCAGAGCGGGCGCGTGATCTGACCTGTCTGGATTCCGGGTGATCCCGCATACCATCTGGGTCAGACCGTGGGAGAGAGCGAACGCATGGGCGGCTCTACCCGCATGATCAGTCTTGAGGGACCCCAGCCATTCAATGTGATGGCCATTGAAGTCCCCCAGAAATACTAGGTCAGCGTTCGGGAACCGCACCTGCGCTTCATCAGCCGTCTCGCTGAGGTACTGGAAGAGCTTTGTTGTCTCAGAATCCCCTGTGTGGGATCGGTAGACGCACACGTAGATCTGGCTCATAGAGCCATGGTCTACGTGCAGCCAAAGGACGAAATTGGAGGGGTTCTCTAGGCAGCGCAACCGGCGGCAGCAAACATCCGCCCTAACGAACACGCACACCCCGGCTTTGTCTCGAAATTGTTCCTCGATGACATAGCCGGGGTAACACAGGTAAGACGTGTCGTCAGGGCGGCGTATTTGTGTCTCCGTGAGGAACATCACAGCGGGCCGTGCCGTCTCAAGGTGGTGGTGGACGGTATCGAGGTTCGCATGGAGTCCACGGACGTTAGTGAACTCCACCTCGAAATGTGAAGTTGTGGGGTTTCCTAGGACCGCTGTGTAACGTTTTTTGTTGCACTGCCATTGTAGATTTTGAAGAAGAAGCGTGAAGACAGGGCGACATTTGGTGCAGCAGTAAGTGACAAAGCGCAGGGGCTAGCTTTGTCTAGAACCGTGTGGTTAGGTCGGAGCCGACTCGCCGGACGGAAGGGCTCCCAAACCCCCCTGATGCAAGGCCGCCGCTACCCCACACCGGTTACCACCCGGAGCGGCAATCCCACATCAGGATTATGCGCAACATGTGGGGCAGCCTCCTGGGGTGGTTGGCCCCAGGCGGGCCCCATGACTGTTGCGGGCGGCCGCGGCAACGCCGTTGCTAAGGGTCTCCCTGGCCGGCGAATCGACCCACACCACCCACACTAGACTCCGTTTCGCCCCCACTGGTCCCATGCCTGCTGCACCATACATCGCCCCGGGCCCGGCGGTGCAGCTGCTGAACCCCTAACGCAACCCAGCCTGGGCTGGGTTACTTGGGGGGCTTTAGCACAGCTGCACGGTGGTACCCCCCCGGACCAACACTGTTGTACCACCTGGTACCCACGTAGGGGCCGAAGCCACTCCATAGGTACCGTAAATTAACGAGCCTCGTCCGTTTATCAGCAGGTGCGCCACTAGC
Source organism: Nudaria mundana (assembly GCA_963556515.1). Classification (NCBI taxonomy): domain Eukaryota; kingdom Metazoa; phylum Arthropoda; class Insecta; order Lepidoptera; family Erebidae; genus Nudaria; species Nudaria mundana. The sequence continues at coordinate 2,659,995 of OY748307.1, forward strand.
AGGTCAGGTCGCTGGGGCCCTAAAGATGTTGGTAGAGCCCCTTTGCACCCGATAATGCATAATGCACACAATTCGATAATGCACTTTGGTGTATATTATTTTTAAAACTTCTTTCGATGTTACGCAGTTTCACATATTTTTTCGTGTTCATTATCGAATTACAATATGGAATGGGGTGTTAAAGAAAATAGGATCGCAGTAATCGCCTTGCACAAAGTGGGTATGGAGCCGTCGGTCATATTCCAGACACTTCAAAAACTTGGTATCAGCCGTATGTTCGTATATCGTACTATCAATAGATGCAACAACACTTCGTCTGTCGAAGACCAGAAAAGATCGGGACGGCCGCGTGATGTTAGAACTACAAAGGCTATTAATGCTGTTAAAGCCAGAATTTGTCGAAACCCCATAAGGAAGCAAAAAATCTTATCCCGAGAAATGAAGATTCCCGCTAGGACTCTGTCACGTATTATAAAACAAGACCTGAAGCTTGGTACTTATCGTCGATATACAGGACATGCCCTAAATCAATCTTTACGATTAAAGAGAGTGGATCGATCAAAGCGCCTTCTGTCGCGATACGCAGGCACAGAAATATCCTCTTTACCGATGAAAAAATTTTCACGATTGAAGAACACTACAATATTGTTACGAGCCGGGGTTCTACGGAATGGAAAATGCCGATCAAACTACCACAAAACACTTTATTTATTACACCACTAATTTACACTTCACTATAAAGCTTCACTAAACACTTTTAATCGCACTTGAACTCGCAGGTATAACTCGTATTATCGCTCTGGAAATACTGATCCCCCGCCCCCGAAGTGCTCCGCCTTTATAGTACGGTCATTACTCTAGATTACTCTAGAATCTTCACGGAAGAATTATCGCGAACATTCCACACCTTCGAGATGCTTCTAGATAACACGTTACATAGAAGTACCTTGACAGAACATTCCCGAAAGACGTTACGTAGTAGTACTGCGATTTGCTACTAGATGGCGCCGAGTTTGGTAGTCTTATTACTCGCTACGAGATGGCGTTACACTGCCCCCTCCTAAGACATGCTCGTCCCGAGCATTGTCAGGCCCATAATATCGCGCCAATCGATCCACATGAACTATCTTTGGCGCACTTCTTGGACTCTTCCGTATTCGGTAAGTGACATCGTTAATCTTGGTCACAACTCGGTATGGTCCATCCCATTTAGCTTGCAGCTTAGGAGACTTCCCTTTACTGCGGACTGGGTTATGTAACCACACTAACGAACCTTCATCGAAGCTCTTATTGTTTGTCTTTCGGTCGTAACGGGTCTTCATCTTTTCAGACATTTGTTGACCTGATTGTCTGACATGCTCATAAATGTCATTCATCCTGCTGCGCAAGTCATTCGCATAATCAGTGATATTGCGTGGAACGTCAGGTGGTATACCGGTTAGTAAGTCGGCAGGCAACCGTAATTCTCTTCCAAAGTTCGCATAAGCTGGTGTCACTGACGTGCTTTCGTGAACCGCACTTCGGTAAGAAAAAAGAAACGGTTGGATGTGCTTGTCCCAATCTTTTTGCCTGCTTTCCACAACTTTTGCCAGATATCTCTCCAATGTCTGATTAAATCGCTCCACCATTCCATCTGACTGCGGGTGGTAAGAGGTCGTTCTGGTTTTGTGAGTACCCATGACCCGACACATTTCCTGGAACACCTGAGATTCAAAATTTCTTCCTTGATCGCTATGGATTTCTAGAGGCACCCCGAAACGACAGAAGACTTCGTGAACTAATTTATCTGCGACCGTAGTAGCTTCTTGATTAGGTATAGCGAAGACTTCTGGCCACTTCGTGAAATAATCCATCACAACCATGAAGTACTTGTTTCCGCTTTCACTTTCAGGAAATGGTCCCGCAACATCTAGGGCTATCCTTTCCCATGGTGCCCCAACGTTATACAGTTTCAGTGCACCTCTGCTCCGTGTATGAGGTCCTTTCACTGCAGCACAACTCGTACATTTGCGACACCAGTCCTCAACGTCATCGCGGCAGTGGATCCAGTAAAACCGCTCACGTATCTTCAACAGAGTCCTTTTTACTCCCATATGGCCTCCTGAACATCCATTATGGTAGAGCTGTAGCACATCTGGAACCTTAACTTTAGGGACGACCATTTGCAAATGACAGCTGTCTCCTCGAGCATTTTCCCATTTGCGGCACAAGACTCCATACTGAATAACTAAACTGTCCCATTGTGCCCAATAACTTTTTGTGATTGAACTCATTGAAGCGACGTCACTCCACATGGGTTTAGGAGCACTTGCTTTAATCCACTCAAATATTGGCTTGATGTCTGCGTCGTCCTGTTGAGCATGTTGTAGGCTTTCTTTCCATTCGTCGCTCAGATCCGTTTTAAGCATCTTCACAGGTATGGCTTCCTTTATCTCCTGTTTGGCACAGTGCTTACAGTCTTCAGGGCAAGGTCTTCTTGACAATGCGTCTGCGTTGCCATGGGATCTCCCACTGCGATGTTCAATTACAAAGTCATATTCCTGTAATAGCTCAATCCATCTGGCGACTTGTCCTTCTGGATTCTTAAATTGTAATAGCCACTTCAATGCAGCATGGTCGGTACGTATAAGGAATTTTCGCCCTAGTAAATATTTGCTGAAATGCTGCAATGTCTTCACCACGGCGAGTAATTCTCTCCTCGTGACGCAATAATTCCTTTCAGGTTTCGATAAGGATTTGCTGAAGTAGGCTATAACGACCTCTCGATCTCCTTTCCTTTGAGATAACACACCTCCGAGTCCGATATCACTTGCGTCTGTGTCAACTATAAATTCATTTTCCGCATCAGGATAACCCAAAATAGGTGTATTGCACAGACGATTCTTTAGCTCCTGGAATGCGATGCCGCAGCTTCCGTCCCAACAGAATCGTCGCTTCTCCTCCGTGAGCTTGTGTAAGGGCTTGGCAATATCCGCAAAGTTCTGGACGAATCGCCGGTAGTATGAGCACAAACCCAAAAATGCTCTGACCTGCGTCTTATCCTTTGGAACCGGCCAATCCTTGACGGCGATGATTTTCTCTGGATCCGTGCGGATACCATCTTCAGACACTACGTAGCCTAGGAAGCTTACTTGCCGTTTGAGGAATGAGCACTTCTTCGGGCTGAGCTTCAGGTTCGCGCTTCGGATCTTTACAAGCACGTGTTCCAGGTTTTGAAGATGCTCTTCTAACGTACGGCCCACGATGATAATGTCATCTAGATAGACAAGACAGGCGTCTCCAGTCAATCCGGCGAGTACAATTTCCATTAATCTTTCAAAAGTAGCCGGGGCGTTGCATAAACCAAATGGCATAACTTTAAACTGCCACAAACCCTTTCCTGTGGAAAATGCAGTCTTCTCTTTATCCTTCGGATCGATTTCAACTTGCCAGTAGCCACTTTTCAGGTCTAGCGTGCTAAACCACTTCACCCCTGTCAGCATGTCCAACGTGTCATCGATCCTTGGTAAAGGGTAGCTGTCCTTTTTCGTAACGTCGTTCAGACGACGATAGTCGACACAAAACCGCATACTGCCATCTTTCTTCCTCACCAGCACTACAGGTGAGCACCATGGACTTGACGATGGTTCTATCACACCATCTTTTACCATTCCTTCAATCATGGTCTCAACTTCCTTTTCTCGTGCTACTGGCAGTCTCCTTGGTCGCTGACGGATGGGTGCCTCATTTCCTGTATTGATTCTATGCTGAACCAATCCAGTCTTCCCAATGTCAGCATCACTCGAAGAGAAAATATCGGCGTACTTGAGTAACATCTTCTTAGCCTTGTCCATTTCATTCTTCGTTAAGATGTTACGACAGTCTTCTAAAAGTGTCAACACGTTGTTTCTAGCGTCCTTGTTGACGATGTTCCCAGTACTCAACTCTTGGTATCGGCGCATCCAATCTACTTCTTCGCAAGTGCCAATCAATGTGCTCTTTTCTATCACGTGTTCCTTATCACTAAGGTTCAGCACACGTACCACTGAGGCTTCATTGGCTCTTACCAGAGTTCGGGCCATTTTCCATGGAAGTTCATTGTATATCCCTTCTATGAGTACACATCGATGTGTTCGCCCAGAATTCTGAGGGAGACTAACTGGTACAGTCGTTTCTGATCTGGCAGGAAGCACGACCTTCTTCAAGCTGTACACTTTTCCTGATAACGCTCCTTCCATGAAAAGTTCCTCTTGACCACATTTCATCGCTCCTTGCTTGACGTCGATCTCACAAGAGTTCTTCCTCATAAAGTCTAAGCCCAGTATGCAGTCGTCCATTATGTCAGCCACGATGACATTATGCAGGTAAATTCCATTGCCCAACTTTAACTGCATCTCTTTCTCTCCTCGGACGGGTATGCGCTGACCCGTGGCCGTTACCAAGTTGATGCGGTCACGGTTTGCAGAGTCCCCAAGGAACCGATTTGCAAGTCGGGAACTGACAACCGTGCGAGATGCTCCAGTATCTATTGTCAGCTTGCATGGTGTTCCATTTACCTCGCCCTTGATGATCAGGCTGTTCCCATCCTGGGTTTGTGAGATCGAAACCCTTGGGGCTCTTCTAAAATCAGCCAGCACCCGCCCCGCAGTCCTGGCATTTATTCGTTTCCCTCCTGTTGCTGGGCGGTGACATTAGCCACCCTATCCTCTTGGGAACGACTTTCTTCTCTTTCAGCAGTCCGCTTTGGGCAACTGGATCGAAGGTGGCCCCTCTCACCACATGTGTAGCACCTAGGTCTATACCTTGTGAAACGGTCGCGAGCCGGTGATGCTACAACTTCCCTGACACGGTGAGATCGATGATCCTTCCGTACGGCTTCGACCTCCAAAGCATGAGCCAAGGCGTCTTTGAGAGTCTCATGGTGCCCGAGTCTGACAGCGGCCCTGACTTCCAGGTCGTGGATGCCGTCGATGAATACTTGCACCAGATTCCCATCGATGAGCGCAGGTACCGACTGGTATGCCTTCCGTACCAGCTTCTCAACTTCCAGGGCCCACTGTTGCAAGTTTTCACCAGAGCGCTGGACACGATCCTTCAGCTGCGCACGATACACGTGTTCCAGGTGAGCGTCACCGTATCTGGTTTCCAAGGCTTCTAGTAGCTGCTCGTAGGAAACATCGTCTCCGAGAGCTTCTAGGATGGTTAACGCCTTGTCTCGCAAACCCAATGTAAGCGCAGTCATGGCCTGGGCTTTGCTCCACCCGTTTGCCTTCTTAACGACTTCAAACTGCTTTTTATAGGCTGACCATGAAGATGTCCCATCGAATGGCGGTACTTTAAATCCACGCGCTGAAGGTACGGCAGGTAAGGAAGTCGCAATCTCATCTCCAGCTTTCAGATTTCCCAGCTCTTTCCTCACATCTGTAATCTGGTTTTTTACATCTTCAATCCGAGTTTCGGCTTCCGTGATGCGGTTCTCAACATGATGAACTTGATCCTTCATCACATTCATCTCCTTGCCAAAAGTCGCTCGAAGATCTTTCATGAGGAGCGTCTGTTCCTCCTGGCGGCGTGCCTGCTCCTCCTTGTCACGCAGCAGCTGTTCTTCCAACCGGCGGGCCTGCTCCTCCTGGCGGCGTGCCTGCTCCTCCTGGCGGCGTGCCTGCTCCTCCTTGTCACGCAGTAGCTGTTCTTCCAACCGGCGGGCCTGCTCCTCCTGGCGGCGTGCCTGCTCCTCCTGGCGGCGTGCCTGCTCCTCCTGGCGGCGTGCCTGCTCCTCCTTGTCCCGCAGCAGCTGTTCTTCCAACCGGCGGGCTTGCTCCTCCTGGTGGCGGGCCTGCTCCTCCTGGCGACGGGCTTGCTCCTCCTGGCGACGGGCTTGCTCCTCCTGGTGGCGGGCCTGCTCCTCCTGGCGACGGGCTTGCTCCTGTAGCATCGCCATCAGCGCAGCAAAGTCTGGAGGTGCTGGCGCTGGAGATACCGTGGGCGGGCCTGCTTCCACCGTTGGCTGCTCCTGACCACCCAACCTCTCCGGCGTATTACCTCCGAAGCGCCTGCTGTCCAACTCCTGCTGGCGCTGACCCCTGGTACGGACGCCCTCTGTGTCTTCTTTCGGTAACACCGGCATTGTCCAAATCCCCAATTCTGACACCAATTGTTACGAGCCGGGGTTCTACGGAATGGAAAATGCCGATCAAACTACCACAAAACACTTTATTTATTACACCACTAATTTACACTTCACTATAAAGCTTCACTAAACACTTTTAATCGCACTTGAACTCGCAGGTATAACTCGTATTATCGCTCTGGAAATACTGATCCCCCGCCACCGAAGTGCTCCGCCTTTATAGTACGGTCATTACTCTAGATTACTCTAGAATCTTCACGGAAGAATTATCGCGAACATTCCACACCTTCGAGATGCTTCTAGATAACACGTTACATAGAAGTACCTTGACAGAACATTCCCGAAAGACGTTACGTAGTAGTACTGCGATTTGCTACTAGATGGCGCCGAGTTTGGTAGTCTTATTACTCGCTACGAGATGGCGTTACAATATGCAAAATGATAAAGTGTACGCTCACAGTTCTAAGGAAGCTGCTCAAGTGGTCGGAAAGGTACACGTGGTCATCATCCTGCGTCAGTGATGGTTTGGTGGGGTTTGTCTTATCAGGGAGTCACAAAACTACATTTTTGTGAAAAAGGAGTGAAAACTTCAGCCAAAGTGTATCAATATACTGTCTCGGATCATGTTGTGAAACCTCACAGCAATACACTTTTTAAAAATATACCACGGACTTTCCAGCAGGACTCTGCTCCTGGTCGCATGGCACGAACTACCCAAGCCTGGCTAGAAACCAACGTTCCGGACTTTATAAGAGCTGAAGACTGGCCCTCATCTAGCCTAGACCTCAACCCTTTAGACTACAAATTATGGTCAGTTTTAGAGGACATTGCCTGCTCTAAACGACACGGCGTCATTGAGTCTCTTCAAAAATCTTTGGAGCAAGCAGTGGCAAAATTTCCCTTGGAAACAGTGCGTAAATTCATAGATTCGTGGCAAAACAGATTAAAGGCCTGTATAAAATCCAAAGGTGGCCATTTCGAATAAAATATTTTATTTTTATTTTTGCTAAGACTTTAAATATGTAGGTATAAATCTTAACAATATTACATTACTTCATTTAAAAAAAAATGCATTTTCATTTGTAACAAAACTTATGGCTGGACTAGGTACAAATTACACGAGATACATTGCTTCATTTTCATAACATCCTACTAGGATTACGAATCACGTTTTTAAATTTCACGTTTTTCAATTCATATTTTTTATTTTTCCAAATCTAGAGTTAATCTCAGTACCGTTAAAGTGTGACGTCACTTTCTCAATGAAGGCGGTGGATCCGCGCATGCATATTAGTAGATCTTGCTTGGTATGTAGATCTTCTTAATTTCATCTAATCTTCTAATATAAACCTGTTTACCTTCCAGTTGTGTGGAGGACTACATGATGAACCAGGTGTTCGAGACCCCGGCGGTGCCCGCCACCAGGGAGGAAGTTGAGGTCTTCTTCCAGTTGGAGGACGTCAACACTAAGTTCGGCATATTCACCCTCACAATACCGTCGTATGTATTAATGTTTCCCTCTCTCTATTTTCTAGAACTTCCCTTCTTTCTCTTTGACTATAGTAATATACCGAGAGCCTGTGGCTGCCAGACTTACGACTTACATCTCCGGAAGTTGCCACAACAGACACTCCATATTCGCTGATCGTTCTTACCTATGATGAGCACATACTCTGAACAAATTTTAACTTTTAAATTACGACTTATGTCTGGCAGTCCCAGGGTCTATAATGGCTATGGTTTCGACGACGTCAGTTTGACCACACACTGCACCACAGTGCTAACCTAACCTAACCCAAACACTTGACCTCTACGAGGAGGGCGCCCTGGTGCGACAAGAAGGAGGTCACTAGTTGCCGGAGCAGGATCTGTTCCGGCAATGGGCTTTGAGATGTGCAGCTCCCACCGCGAGCCGGGTGCTCGCGGGGTGGGTGGAGCACGCGCAAGGGGCTCCAACCTACTTCCTCACCCAACTTCTCACGGGTCATGGCTATTTTGCCAAATCCCTGTGGGAAGTGGTGGGGATCCTGTCGGAGCCCGATTGTCATCACTGCGCAGGCGGCGCCGTAGATACGGCGGAGCATACGCTCTTCCTGTGCGCCGCCTGGGACTCGCAGAGGTTGGCCCTCACGGGCGTTATCGGCAATGTAGGTTCGTTGCCGACCGTCATTCAATCCATGGCCGGCAGCGAAGAATGTTGGGCCTCCGTCGCTTCCTTCGCTCGGGAGGTGATGGCGGCGAAGAGAGAGGCCCTGCGTGAGCGGGAGCGTGCAGCCCGTACGCTCCCGCCCCGGCGGGCACCATCCAGGGGGCGACGGCGAATTGCCTACGTCCAAGCCCCCGACTGATAGGGCCGGATTCCGGCGGCCCGGCTAAGGTGAAGGAGAAACACCGTGGATAGGTTTTAGTGGGTAGTCCAGCCCGTTTTCCATCCTAGGGCCGGGAGTTCCACATGAAGCTGTCTCGCTCCCCCCCGCAGTGAGACGGTGAAGTGCCTAAAAGTGCATCACCGACAACGTAAAAAAAAAAATCCAAACACTTAGGCGCTTTTCCTGCAATGCATGTTTCCAATCGCGTGAGAGTCCGGCCTGCATGCTTGTCTGTCATACATACATTTATTGACATGGTTGTGTCACGCGGGTTGCTATGTAAACAGGGCTTCTCGCGAATTGATTTAACATTGCCATCGACAATTTTGTATTGATATAGAAAACTTAGAACTTATTTTAGAAATGACATAATGGTAATGAAATAATATTGTAATAAAATTGTCGAATCTTGTGAAAAAAATATAATAATTTAATATGTGCATGCCGTGATCCATCTGGTGAAACATGATGTAACCTTAAACAATTAAGAAAACCCATGTCAACCATGTTTCTAGTGAATAAAAAATATTTCTATTTCAAGCCCCCTCATGTCAGGATCCTTAAAACTTTGCGTTTTGAATTGGTTTCAGAAAGCGACACCCGTTCAGAAGTGCTGCAAAGAAGGATTGATCTATTCTCGTCAAGAGACCGTATTGTTGTTACGAGTATATTATGCGATACCAATCGTATTTAAATGTTATATATGTTTTAAATGGGGTACTTATTGCAATAAAGATAACTGTCATCTCATCGTCCTGTTTTCATTAAACGTTTTGTATCTAATGCGCTATAGGTGTATGCCCCTGGTGGATTTTTTTAATTTATTTATTCCATTTACAAAGTTACAGTGCATAAAAACTAAACTTATATACTACTTAGGTACCAATGAATTAAATTATTACTAGGTTTGCAATACATGCTACTAATTGCAAATGTTGAGCGGAGCAAATTTTCTTAATTTTTTTTTATGCTCTATTTTCATGATTTCAGAGATATGCACTCCCGGGTATGATGTCGACCAGCATGCCAAATTTGGTCAAAATCGGTCAAGCCGTTTCGGAGGAGTTGGCACACTAACGATTTACACTTGTCGTCTAAGATATGCATATCCCGGTAATGATATCACGGGAACCGGGAACGAGTAAACTAAATCACGCGGGCGGAGTCCAGTCAATTCTTAAATGGATTGGTGTTATCTACCCTTCAGGGGCATCTGGTCTAGAGTAGGTAGTAAAATGTCTAGGGTATCATAATGTCTTTGTATTCAAAATGACGAATTTAAAATGTCCACACTATCAAAATGTATCAAAAAATTATTATATCAAAATTACTTCATTATCATGACTAGACTATCAATTTGACTTGATTGTCGAAATGACTAGATTATCAAAACGACTACCTTAACAAAATGACAATCTATAATACTGGCATGACTGAGAGATGTCGTTAGTGGCTGGTCTGGCGACTAGCCGTTAACATTTAAAGCCCTGAGAAGTCCAACGCCCCTTATTTGTTTCGCGAGTGTCGCTTCGTCGTCAATAGCTAACTTTATGGTTCTGGTGGCCCGCAGTTGTATCCCACCAGGTACACAAAAAACGTTATCTATACCTAGGTATGTACCTGATGAAATTAACCAACAAGTTTTATAAAATGGGTTCGGTTGACTGAGTCTCAGCAATTTTTCTTTAAGATAGCATTTTTGGATTGTATTATGCAATTAATATTTTGTACGACAGTAAAAACGTCCCTCTAATTAGATTGAAGTAGATTATATTAGATTGAATTAGATTTTATTTTAAGCAAGAATTATATAAATTTATGTTGTCATTAGTTGGTTTTCTAATTAACAATGAGTTCAAAAAAGTTATTTTAAAACGTCTTTTTTTCAGACGCCGTACGTGGCTTGAAATAATAGGAAGGCCTGATTTATTAACACCTCAAACAAAACCCGCTTGTCATTTTGTTTGCTCGCTACATTTTGATAAATCTATGACAAAGTACGTACCAGAGCTGAAACTTGAGGCGGTACCCACAAAATCACTACTAAATCAACTAAGTACTTCCAACCTCAATACAAAGGAAGACTGTAAAAATATGTCGACGCAAACGAAAGAATCATTTATCAACGTTCTATCACCAGTTACCTTTAAGGGTTCGGATAAGAATTCATCATGTGTACAAACTACGTCAGACATCGCTAGCGATAATACTACACAAACAGTACAAGAGCTTTCGTCTGATACACCGAGGAAAAGTAAACTTCGAGTAGAACAAAAGGAGACGGAAAAAAAAAGAAGGAAGCTTCAGCATGAATTAGATATAATAAAAAAAGAAGTCCAATCAAAAGAATCTGAATGCTATGAAAATTTTAGTTTCAGTTGTGAAGATGAAATTACTAAAACATTTGTCAAACTACTTCGAGTGGCAAAAGAATTTGAAAAACAAGTCTAAAGGGGTTTCCTTTAGGCTACGATCCAGAGTACAAACTTTTTTCGCTAAATTTACATTTTTCCAGTCCTCAACCATACCGATGTCTGAAAACATTCTTACACCTCCCGAGTGAATCTACCCTCAAACGATTTAATATGGTTATTCCCCCTAAGTTTGAAGACCGTATTCTAAACTTTTTGGAAGCAAAACTGAAGTCTTTGCCAAAAAATGCAAAATATTGCACATTATGTATAGACGAAATGGTGCTCAAAAGGTACTTATATTATGACAGTAAGTGGGATGAACTAATTGGCTTACATAACATAAATGGTAAAGTCAGCAAAGAAGCCGCTTCACATGGCTGTGTAATAATGCTTCGAGGTATAGTTGAAAATTGGAATCAACCTATTGCATATTCCTTGTTAGCTTCACCTAAACATTATAAAGAACTAGAAGAGTGGTTGGATGAATTGATTTTAAAGCTGTTTAACATAGGGATAGAAGTACAAGCAATCGTTTCAGACCAAAAGGCTCAAATTTTGCTAAATATGCCAAAGAAATAAAAAATGTCACATCCGTATTTCTTTGTAGCAAGATAGAAAAATTTACTACGTATTTGACGTTCCGCATTTGAATAAGTGTATCAGAAACAACCTACTTTCAAACGATTTTATTTATGAAGGCAAACTAATTTCGCGGAAATACATTGAAGAATTATATTCTAAACAAAAGCAAAAAGACTTACGACTAATTCCTAAAGTGACTGACAAGCATATTAATCCAAGGTAAAGTACGCGACCCAAATATTTAGCCGATCGGTTTTTGCTGCTATTAGCGTTCTTGACAGCAATCATAGCTTACCAGAAGAGGCTCAATATACCGCAGACTTTATAGAAAAAATCAATAACAGTTTTGATGTCCTAAACTCAAGCAAAGTTTCATGTCCTAACCAATATCAAAAAGCATTTTCGATGGAACAGTATCAGATTGGATTATTAGAAGAAGCTGCAGCAATGTTTCAGAAAATTATAGCCATAGACAAAAAGACAGGAAGAAATAAAACGAACCAAATTCAAACTTTTAAAAACATTCAAATTACTATTAGATCTGTAACAATGTTAAGCAGAGATTTACAGAAAAAGTGAATAAAATTTATATTTACACGACGTTTAAACCAAGACTGCCTGGAAAACTTCTTTGGATCTGTCAGACAAGGCAACTGCAGAGACCCCACTCCTATCCAGTTCACAAGAGCGTTTTCTGAATTATTCCTCAGAAATATGTTGCAAAATTCACTTACTAGTAACTGCCAAAAAGATATTTGTGACTTGCTTCAGAAGTCTGATACCACCCCATTTCTTGAACGACCCAAATTGGCCTTAGCACACAAGGCAAGAACACTTTCAGCGATTGCTTTAAACGGCGAAACCGATTACCAATTTGATTTGCCTGCGAAAAATGCGTTGACTTATGTATCAGGGTATTTATTATATAAGTGTAGTAAAAAACATAATTGCACTAGCTTCAATACTTTGTTACAGGAGAAACCGAATGTTGACGAAACTACACTATTTACTCATTTTAAAGCCTATAATAAAGATTCATCTTTTTATGGCGGGTTAAAAGTCCCATCTGAAGCATTCAATAATTATATTGAAGAATTAGAAAAAGTATTCTTATATAATTTTGACAATGTCATAATGAATCGGCCAGGTAGCACCGTATTACAAATGTTAAAAACCATTGATTTTCCGTCGCTTTGCACCTGTTTTCCTTATGAGTATTTATTAAAATTATTTACGCGATTTAGGATATTTTCGACTATAAAATTTAATGACAGAGAATTCCGAGAAGGAAAAAAAATTATAAATAATTATATAAAACTAAAACATATTTGATTGACTAATAAAAAACATGGTTTATTCGTTAACATTCGTTTTATTACAATAATCATCATAGCAATCTGCACGGCAGGCAACCCAGTCTCGACTTTATGAACACATGTTTAAGGTACAATTCTCCTCGTTCTGTGCAGCAGGTATTATTATTAAAATTTTGTAGGTTAATATAGAGTAGGTATTTTCGTTTTTGTATGGGAGTGATGTATCTGTTACGTAGTATTTATTAATCTGTGCCTCTCAAAATACATTGACTCACCAGTCATTTTGATAGTACATTTTATGATATTTTTATTTTATTTTTATTTTTATTTTTCTTTATTGGGACATTTAACAGTTACACGGTATGACTTAACATATCTTAGTACAATGTTAAACACTTGGGTAAACGTATAACCCACACCAATGTCCACGGATGTGGCAGAAAAAAAAAACAATTGTGAGTGAGAATTATACATAGGTAAGTGCAAGAAACAAGAACAAAAGTATAAATGTGATGTATCTTATAAGTGTAATTTTGTGAATCTAATTATTTGTCAAAATATCGCGTGTTAGTCTTTTAAAGCTAAACAGGGAAACGGAGAAAATGTCGATTTCAATGAAATGTGTGTTATACGCTTCCAAAATTCGTCGCACAGGCGCGCGCAGGCCAGCGTTTGTTTTACACCTTACGGTATGAAACAGTCGACCAGTACGCACCCCGCGATAAACCGTTCTAGGTACAATATAAGAAATTAGGTTGGTTAAATCCGGACAGTCTAACCTATTATTACAAAGGCCGTGCAACGTCGCAGCCATCAAATGTACACGCCTAGACTCCAAACTTGACTTTTTGTCAATAGTAATTTAACAATTAAATCTAAGTTTTCATTGAAAACGTACCTATACAATTACACAACCATAGATGTGTGTCACCATGACCAAACGTTGAACCTATTTTTATTTTCTAAATACTACTACTATGTACTATCTTTATTTTTTGTTTGTTCTATTGAAAGGTGTACCATATACAGGTCTCATTTGACAATTTACAAATGTTCTATATACAAGACATTAATTGTACCCTACTTATCTTTTTATCATTGTAACAATGTGTTTTTTTGTTGTGTATTTCGATAACTGTGTATTATCATAACTTTTAACATGAGTGTACTACTTATGCGCATTTATTAACTTGTGTACAACTAGAAGAGGTCTTAGAGATACCCATGGTGAATTGTGTGTTGGTCGGTCACGCTAGGTATTTGAACCTATAATTTACTTTACTTACTTTACTTTACCTACGTTAGTCTTGTCCTACTGAAGGATGGAGGATATAAATAAAGGTGATCACACACCTTCAACTATAAATAAAGGTGATCACACACCTTCAACCATAAACAAGGGTGATCACACACCTTCAACCATAAATAAGGGTAATCACACACTTTCAACCATAAATAAGGGTGAGCTCACACTTACAGGTGCCGAGACAACTATACACCCAGTGATTACTTGCGATGGATATTCAAGTGTACATTCGTTAGGGTTGAAGTTTAATGGCAAGGGTTGTGTCATCGAATTTATTGAGCGTGTACAGGAGCTTTGTTTGTCGCGGGGTATATCAGACCAAAAGTTGTTGGCATCTGCTGCTGAATTATTTACAGAGGAGGCATTGTTCTGGTACCGAGGCATCAAGACGGAAGTCGCGTCCTGGGCTCAGCTAAAGAGTTTTATGCTCGACGAATACCTACCCTTCGACTTCGACCATCTATTTGTACAGGAAATCCGTTCTCGAACTCAAGGACCCGATGAAAACATTGTTACTTATTTAAGCATAATGCAGAATTATTTTTCGAGACTACGGTCTCCTATTACCGAAGCTGAGAAGTTAACTATAGTTACTTATAATATTAGGCCTTTCTATTCCACAAAGCTGGCACTACAGCAAGTCAGTACTTGGTCTGAGCTAAAGAAATATTGTCGTCTACTTGAACATGCAAAGTATAGGGCCGGTATGTTTATCGAACCACCGCGGCCACACGACAAAATGCTCGCACGCGACTTGGCTTACAAACCTAATAAGTCTGTAACATGTGCGGCAGTAAATAATACATTAATTAAGTTTTGCGTCCGTTGTCGTATTAACGGACATTCGCTTGGGGAATGTAAAGCGCCCAAGATATTAATTTGTTATAGGTGTGGGGAACGAGACTTCACTGCCTTAACTTGCCCTAAGTGTTCAACGAACACGAACACTTACAAACCTAATAAGTCTGCAACATGTGCGGCGGTAAGAAATACATTAATTAAGTTTTGCGTTCGTTGTCGTATTAACGGACATTCGCTAGAGGAATGTACGGCCCCCAAGATAGTGATTTGTTATAGATGTGGTAAACCAGACGTCACTGCCTCAACGTGCCCCAAGTGTTCAACGAAGCAACAACTACCGAGGAATACTAATTCAAAAAAACGTGTAGGCGTGAACCGGGGAAATCGTTCCACAGTTTCCAGTAGAACGTTTACCAATCGTACAAATTTTTTTTTTAATAATAATAATAAGTGTATTGCCCACAAAAGGCATAACACATCTCGCGGGCTCCCTATTAAGGACAAGCCCTTGGTTCACGTGATTGGCGGTTCTGATACTCGTCCCTTTTTACCCGTAACCATTAATAAAGCTAATTACGAAGGCCTGTTAGATTCAGGCTCTGAAATCTCAATTATTAATAATGTTATTTTAAGTGAACTCGCTAACATTGGGGTTCAAGTATCTTATGATTTGGATACAATTACTGCTGCTAATGGTTCGTCTTCCCCCGTCACCGGTTATGTACTTTTACCGGTCACGGTGGGAGACAATACCAAGGTTGTAAAGTTTTACGTTATCCCTGGAGTTACTACGGCCCTACTACTGGGTATTAACTTCTGGAGAGCTTTCAATATTGCCCCTGAAATTGTATCAATGTGCAATGGGACCACTTTGGACACCAGAGTTTGATCATGTTTCGGAGGTGCGAGAGCTGCGCGATTTTGATTCTCTCTCCGAGCATCAAAGAAGGCAGGCGGAGCACATCGTGAGACAGTTAACTTCGGTGCTTCCTTATATTCATTTTTTTTTGTTCTCTCTCTTGCCATTTACTATTTGAACTAGTGTTGGCATCTGCCACTACGGCTATCTAGCCGTAGTTGAGTAATCGTGTAAATTAGTCCGTAGGCCCCGATGCGTGGTCTCTTGACTGACCATGATGCCAAGGACGACCCACACCTTGTTAAACAGTGTGTACCTTACGTTAGGCTCCACCTAAAATTTCTACGTATTGTTGTTTGCATGTTAGGATTAGTGCTGTGTGTATTCACACTTAGTATTCCCGATTACAACCTTGACAAGTTTTTTTTTCTCTTCAGATGTTTTTTTTTGTTTGTGTATTAGGTTAAGTTAACATGTTAGGTTAGTTCGTGTGAATTAGTTCGTAGGCCTCGATGCGTGGCTCCTTATAGGGACCATGATGCCAAGGACAAGTCACCCTAGTTATTTCCTTCATCTTTACTTATCTGCTTACGATTTTCCTATTCCTAATTTTTGTTTTACAGTGTTTAGTGCTGTATTGTTGTTGTTTTCTCCTTGTTTTAGGTCCTTAATTTAAGTACCGACGTGGGCGTCGAATCGAATTCCCTACGTGAATTCTTGCGTGGTTGGGGGGGTGTTGTAATGTTGTAATTTTTGTAGTGGCAGTATTCCATTTTAGTTGGTTGAAATTTGCATAATAAAGCGGCAACACTGGCTTTCTCCTGATTGGACGCTGGACCACGTGACTGGTGTGACAGCCATTTTATACAAGCGAGCTACGCTCGCATCACATATTTATATTACAATTTAATTTATTGTAATTTATTTCGAAGTTTGGTTTGAGTTTGAACGCACACGTGTCTAGAGTTGTCTCACTAAATTTAAACAGGAATCTTTGCCTGATCTGGCCAGGATTGGCTAGAGACCGACTTACACGATACGCATGCATGCTTTGCATGTGTTAGCCGGATTTAATCGGGTGAAGCTTGGATATTCGCCTCCGAAAGGAGGCTTACGGTACTGCCATACTACCTGGGTGAGAACCCAGCTTCCTTCTGCCTGGAGTGGGCAGAGACCGGAACAGAGACGGTGTCTGCCGGCTTGCAGGAGTGGCGTATTTCACCGGGAAAGTATCTTATAAAATCCCTTAACCTATTACCCTTAATTACCACAGTATCTTCATAAAGATACACTAACGTTACCGACCAAGCGCACCAACCATATACCCTGTATTACTGAATAACATAGCACCTAGAATAGACCTAAATTGTATCCTAGGCTAAAAGTACATTAAATCCTTGCAGAGGGGAACCCTCAGTTCCCCTATATTATCTTAGAAGGTTCTTACAATAAAAATATAGTGGCTTAAATGAATACTTTATTTCTAATCATTGACAACCCAACTTCCAAAATAATAAACATTACAATAGTCCGCTTTCAGGAAATTAAACTTATTCTTCATTTGGCGCGCTAAAGATTTAATATTGATGTCTATCATTGTAAGAACAAGGAATGTGGGGTGTAGTTTATCTGGGGGTATTATCGCCGCACACTCCTTAGTTAGGCAATCGATGTTGGATATGAAAAGATCTAAAATGCGGCCCATACTATTTTTAAACATATTGAATTGGCGACCATTACAGACAGCTATAAAATTAAATAAATGATCAGTTACTGTGTCACTGCTTCTCGGGTTAAACCAGTCAATCTGAGGTAGGTTATAATCTCCCACTATGAAGAAGGTTTCCGTGCTATTATCGTTGATGAGATCCAACAGCTTGTCAAAATGCGCGATGTAAACTTCGTCCGTCCTATTTGGTGGCAAGTATGCGACACTTATAATAGGTCGCTTGCCACGCTCTGATGAGGGCAGTTGCACTACGATGTGCTCGATGTCCGCAAAAGCGTCGTGACAAAAACTAACACTACTGGGACGCAGCGCACGCGAGACTGCAATAAGAACCCCACCCCCATCATCCTTCTGGGTAGCATCACGGTCACGGTCACATCTAAAGATGACATATCTGTCATCGATGGCCTCGCTGTCTAAAATATCTGATGTAAACCAGGTTTCAGTCAGTACAATTACGTCGTAAGAAAATGATAAAATATTTATGAACAGAGTATGCAATTTAGTCCGGAGTCCACGACAATTTTGATAGTAAAATGTTAAATTACTGTTATCCGCGAATTTAAATAATTAATTAATTCAACAGTTTTGTACGGGTACATATTCTATATAACATGCATTTATTTGATACACTATTGAAAGTCCTATTAAGAATGTAACTTCGCAAATACTTTCTAATTATGCAACACGAAAAGTAAATATGCGAATTGTATTTTATAAAACAAGTGTAAACATTTTTGCATTCTAACAAAACAAAATTATTAAACAAAGAATCGTACGATATTCTAGTCACTTTGATGGTACAGTCTTTATGATATTCTAGTAATTTTGATGGTACAGTCTTTATGATATTCTAATCATTTTGATATTTTCGTTATTTCGATACTATGGTAATTTTGTACAATTGGACAATTTAACACTAGATATTTTGTATACAAAGACATTATGATACCCTAGACATTTTACTACTCTAGACCAGATGCCCCTGATGGTTATCAACAGAGATAACCGTGTTCTGGAAGCTGATTCCTCGCTATGATCACCAATTTCCTCAGGGCACCATAGTTCACCATACAACTGGCTTATAAGACGAATGATGTTAGTCGAAAACTAAACAATACTATTATTTTCTAAATATTTATTGTTTTAACAAATAATCATAATTACCTAAAACTCAAGGTAGTGTTCTTCCTCTTCAACGTAGATATTATAAAACAAGACTTATTAGGCATTGTTCTTAGAAGTAGCATTATGTAACAATAAGATAATTATTGAATAAATAACCACGATAATGTCCGTTCGTGTTGCTCCCTAGTGGCCACAGGCCCCCCCTACTCGCTCCCCTAGTATATCTCGTGTGTGATATGTTGAGATCTGAGCGCTGTGATCTTGGTTCGAGAGCAAGTCTTATCACGTACGAGTACTTTACTCTCCGCGCGCGACGAGTGGCGAGGCGAATGACGAGGCGAGCGGCAAGCTGAGTGCGTGACACGATGTTCCTCGCTATTTCCCTTGCTACTCTACTGTATCCGCCTGGGAAGATCTGTATGGATGACGTTTCCTAGAAACCAAATAAAAATCAACTCTATTACTCTACTATGTTAAAGTTGCAAAGACTATGCCATATCTATGCTCATGGCATGGGTTTGTCGATAACCAATGATGTCGCATAAAATGTCGGTCACGTGTCACAATTAACACATTTTTCGATATATCCTGCGATATCATTGGTTATTGACAAACTCTTCTAGCGCTTTGGTAAGGGGGTAGGCCAAGACCTTAGTGTCCCAAGCTGACCTGCAAGTGATGCACCTGCCGATCAACGAGCGGGGTTCTAGCAAAATTTAAAGTTCACGGTAAAGCTTGGGTTTTGACTATTAAGTTTTACAAGCAAGTGCTCGGTAACGGCTACAGGCTTCCCCCTATTACGTGGGACCAACAATAATACTGGCATCGTGTGGGTGTGCAATGCACCCCTGTCTACCCCTTAGGGGTCAAAGGCATGTATGTATGTATTCTTACGCTGGATCCGTGAGTGAATAAATTCCATAATAAGTATTCGGCGGTTGAAGATGGAATATTGTCTCCAAATAGTCTTGGTCGGCCGGCACCGCTGGTGTCTCAAACAACAAATTCATTATGTAGTATTCCACACAGCTGTGGACATTTCAAATCGCGAGGTTTTCTCACAAAAAATATACGTCGAAAATTTATACAGCAGCTACTTCAAATTACCAAAATGGACCATATAATTGTCGGAATAGGACCATATTGATATGGGATCACTTTGGGAAGTAGTAGCTTTCATTTAAAACGTTTCACCCAGTAAATACAATCGAATGTTTTAAAATAGGTATGTACCTACTTTAATAAACGGATGAGGCCTTGGCAAATATAAAAGGTCCCGACAAGAGGCACCAATTTAATAACTGTCGAAATGTGGGTGTATAATAAGCCTCTGCCTACCCCTTTTGCAACAGTAGTGGTTGTATGTACTCAATACCGAAACTATTTGCGAATGTGATACCGTCCTCAACAACAACTGTGTTCTTTAAGCGGAGCGTGAAGTGGCGCCGCCAGTTTGAAGGTCACTTTCGATTGTACCGCGTGCTATGAAAGTGGCCCCAATAGCTGGACGTCGTTTCTGCTTTCTATCAGGCGGGATCACTTAGCGACAAGAAAATAAAAAATAAAATCTCACTAAGCGCATGGTTGGTATGGCACCAGTCTATCAATACTATTCGGTCGGATTTTCTCTATGTGCGGGTCGGCGACAAGTTTCTTTGCTTTTTCAGGTTTCTGACCCTTGGTTGGCGTTGGTGCTGGTGGCTAAGAAAGAGAAATTCTCTTAAGTAGATTCAAATATATACACAACGCCCTTTATAGATAATGTTAGCAAAACTTGTGCTGAACTCTCACCGATATAATCTATACCTATATATAATACGCCAGTGAAGCCGCTTCTCCTCCTAAACTAAGAGTCGCACAGTCAAGTGTGGCACACTGTTGGAAAGGTCGTGGTCTCAAGTGGTGCGACAAGATTAGAAATTTGACAAAAAGTAAAAAATATAAAAATTATTACTTGCGCAGTTTGCGCTAAGGGTTGCTAGTTTGCTATATTGCCGCTGGCAACTAATATCTGTCTTACATTTTCTAAAGTTTTTATTTTTCAGTTGTATTGATAGTGGCACAGATTATGTAGTATTACAAGTAGCAGTGGGCTCACGTCAGTACCTAGTGTACGTTGCGGCGACGCACCGCAAAAATGTGCGTTTGGCAGCGTCGTAGATTTTTGCGAGCTGGCGCAACGCACTATCCTAGATTTGCCCTATGCCGCCACACCCGTAACCCTACTTGTACTTGTCCGTAACCCTATACTGGAAAGATTACCAGTGTAGGTAATCTTGTATCATGTGTCGGTGGACAGTGTGGTCATTGAGTTCATTTTGGAATGACTGCATAAAAATATTAAGTTTCGGTTTTGCACCGGTCGTCTGCAAGGCACACTTGTGCAGGTAGACCTTGCATGACTGGCATTACTCAACATTAAGCTACGCTCTACCCTTCTTACCGTTACAGCACTATACACCACTTCTATGTTTTTCTTCACTTCCAACTCCAGTACGTTGAGGTACTTCTTGACATTGTACTTGGTCACCACTTTGTGTTGTCCCAATAGTTTGAAGAACGGAATGTTACATCGTGATAATCTGAGTAAACCAAGTGAGTATGGAATTATGAAAAATTTGGTTAATATAAATTTTTACCAATTTTTTTTCGTCGCCAAATAAACAACAATCTTCCACTTTATTAACAAATAAAGTGGAACCTTTTTTAAGCCTGATGGGAAGTCAAGACGACGTCTACTGATTTTAGAAACAAAGTTTTAAGCGGATTCGCCGCTTTCAAATACACAAAAACTATTTCTATAAGTAAGTATGTCCCACCTGACCAAGTCATTAATACCACGTAGCACTTTAGTCAATGTTGTCTCTGCGGCCTCATTCTGTATCCTCATATTCTGATTTATCTTTTTTTGATCGGCTAACTGATCTCTCAAATCCGCAATCTGTCGGCTTTGTTTCTCCTCGCGAGCGTTGTTGCAGTCCCAAATATCCACTTTAACCGGTTGAGAAAACTGATTTAACATTTATAATTAGGTAGGTAGGTACTTACTTAAGACTCGCTCCTTAATTATTGTAGGTTTGGACGGTCTATTCCTGTTGTCCCCATTAACACTGTCCCCATTCCATGGGGATAACGGAACTCAATAAAATATTTAAAATTTATTCCAGTTGTCCCCATTGGCAGCCTCCTGGTCAATGGGGACAACGGAACTCAATAAAAAATTAAAAATTTATTCCTGTTGTCCCCATTGGCGGCCTCCCGGTCAATGGGGACAACGGAACTCAATAAAAATAATTAAATATATTCCCGTGGTCCTCATATAATATAATGTAGCACGATACGTGCGCTGGTGTGAAATGTATGGGGAATACGAAAATGTATTTCGAGCACATTAACGTAAGGAACTGGTACTAGACACACAGGAATAGACCGATCAAAGGTGAACGGTTTCTGAACAAAACTTCTTCGAACACATTTTGAATAAACCAAACTGCCAACTCTTATCTCGCTAGATAAGAGTTGGCGAGTGCTCTTTTGTAGTTCTGTACTTCCTAGTCCTTTTTTTGTACGTTACTTTACTAATTTTATACAACTTTTACCGCTGACATTATGTATTTAAATAAAAATTATTTTCATTTTAAATTGTTTTATTTTTATGATTGCCTGGTAGTTTTTCAGAATAAAGAGTTCAAACATTCAATCGCATTTTACTGAATTTAAAAGAATTTAAAATCTTGAAGGTTCTTATGTTGTTATGTATTCCTGGTACATTTGAGGTTTGTGTCTTTTATAATGGACAATCATTTTCATCTGTACTCGGTGCACCTGTTGACACATTTAAATAAACTAAACGGATCGAGATTCGAATGAGATTTCGAGAGTGCTTATGTAGTTCTGTAGTCCTAGTATTTTATTCAAGGTGCGTGTCATTTATAATAAAAGATGGTCTCACCATCAATGTGACTAACTAAATATGGGTACAATAAACAGCTCTGTCTACCACCAACGCATAAAACAGAAGAATCTATATGACATTTGTTGAGCACGATTAAAGGTGAACGGTTTCTAAACAAAACTTCTTCGAACACATTTTGAATAAACCAAACTGAGCGAGATATAAGTTGGCGAGTGCTCTTTTGTAGTTCTGTACTCCTAGTACTTTTGTTGTTTGTGTATCTATGGAACTACTGGGTATATATTTCCGCTACAAGTAGCTATTCCCACGTATTTCCAGTGGTGCCCGGCGGACTTTGACCACCTCTGTGGTCTCTGCGGGGGTTAGGTCGGTATGAGAATCCCGCATCGTTGGGGTAGGGTTTTATCCCGTGTCAGTGAGTGAATCTGGTTGCGTGCTATGGGGCAAAGGCCCCGCAGCACGCAACCCTTCTAGCTTGCTTCTGTAAGGACAGCGGGTGGTGATTCTGCTGTCCTCAGGCCTCGATCATGGAGGTCGATGGTCTTGGGCGTAGATGAGTCTGAGTTAACTCGGCCGGGAGGGCACGCTCCCTCTCCCTCTCAGCCGCCTCCTTTGCGAGCATGACTTGCTCACAGAAGGACACGGCCGCGTTCCATCTACTCCCGCTGGAGATCATGGCTTGAAGCATGGTCTCCAGCGAGAGGGTATCCACGCCCAGATCCACTACGAGGTCCCGGCGCCGACTCGCCCACGCTAAAAATGATACGCACCTTGAATAAAATACTAGGACTACAGAACTACATAAGCACTCTCGAAATCTCATTCGAATCTTGATCCGTTTAGTTTATTTAAATGTGTCAACATGTGCACCGAGTACAGATGAAAGTTTTTCCATTATAAAAGTCATAAACCTCAAATGTACCAGGAATACATAACAACATAAGAGCCTTCAAGATTTTAAATTCTTTTAAATTCAGTGAAAACCGATTGAATGTTTGTACTCTATTCTGAAAACTAAAAAAGGATCATTCAATCCAGATGCACATCTGAAAAAGTACCAGGCGATCATAAAAATAAAACAATTTAAAATTAAAATAATTTTTATTTAAATAATGTCAGCGGTAAAAGTAGTATAAACTTAGGAAAGTAACGTACAACAAAAGTACTAGGAGTACAGAACTACAAAAGAGCACTAGCCAACACTTATCTCGCTCAGTTTGGTTTATTCAAAATGTGTTCGAAGAAGTTTTGTCCAGAAACCGTTCACCTTTGATCGGTTTAGCCTATTGGTATGATTACAATCATCAGTCAACATCAATGGGGACAACGGGAAGGATTTTTGTAACTTCCCGATGTCCCCATAGTAAGAAAGCGTCAATGGGGATAACGGGTATAGTATTTTATGATATCCTGATGTCCCCATGATAAGAAAGCGTCAATGGGGACAACGGGAAGGAAATTTTTTGACTTCCCGTTGTTCCCATAATGGGGACAGCGACAATGGGGACAACAGGACTACAAAAATGTATGATATCTTAATGTGTAAAAGTAAGTTCCACGAGCTGCTGACAATCGAAAGCATAAATTATATGTAAAAGTAAGTACCTAAATCGTAAACTGATCTACAAGTGGAAGTCGTAAGGAATTAAAGGTTCCTGGTTAGGTTAGGTTAGCAATACTTAATGCAATACTTAATACTTGCTAATTAAGTAAGTATAACAGCATTGTGGGTACTTTGCGGTTTAATAAAGAAGTTGACTCACTAATATGGTATTAATTACACTATTATGGTGGGTAGGTAGGTACTTACTTGCTCTGTACCTTATATCTTCTATATTATGTCGTAACCTAACACACTCCTGCAGAACTTGACAGAATAATATAAATGTTGAATGGTTAATAATATCTGTGTTAGCGAATCCTTTGACGATTAACGCAACACTGTGGGGTCTTGTGAATTCCTATAAAATTGTTATCTGATAATTATCACATACAGAGTCGCTTCCGTTCCTTATGTATGCTTAGATCTTTAAACCTACGCAACGGATTTAGATGCACTTTTCACCAATGGATAGAGTGGTTCTCGAAGAAGGTTTTTATGTAGAGGGTGGATTGAAAAGTAGTCGGCCTAACACTGATCCATTTAGTTCTAAAAATCAAATCTACCCACATTATTTAGTTCAGTTCAGACCTGTTAATTGTGTGAAGTTTGAAACGTGTGCGATAATTAGTTTTAATTTTATAAATTTATTAACAAAGCAATCTGACATCATTTCCGCAAATGGAGCAAATCGAGCAGCGTGCCGCCATTAAGTACCTCCATAGGAAGGGGCTGTCATCAAAAGCCATCCATGATGATATGGTCAGTACATTAGGGGATTGCGTTCTTTCATATTCATCCGTCAAAAAATGGATAGCAGAATTCAAGCGTGGTAGAGAGAGTGTGAAAGACGAACCCCGCTGTGGAAGGCCTTCTACTGACGAAAATGTAAAAAAAATACTCGACTTAATTATGGGAGACCGCAGATTGAAAATTAGAGAGATAGCCGAGATTATAGGCATCTCTTATGAACGTACTCAAAACATAATAGTTAACGTGTTGGGTTTCCACAAGGTGTCTGCGAGGTGGGTTCCGCAACTGCTTTCAGTTGAGCAAAAAAGAAAGCGATTGACTATTGCACGCGACTGTTTGGAGTTATTTGAAGCTGATGAATGTGATTTTTTGAATCGTTTTGTTACTATGGACGAAACATTGGTTCATTACTGTACACCGGAAACAAAACAACATTCAAAACAGTGGAAAAGACCTGGTTCACCACCCTCCAAAAAGGCTAAGTAGATTTTGTCGGCAAGTAAGGTGATGGCTTCAGTATTCTGGGACTCGATGGGTGTGATTATGGTTAATTATCTTGAAAGGGGTCAGACTATAAACTCTGATTATTACTGCACCTTACTACGTAGTTTACGAGAGGAAATAAAAGAAAAACGTCCAGGAATGATCAGAAGAAAAGTCCTGTTTCATCAAGATAACCCTCGTGTTCACACGTCTGTCCAATCAATGGCAGAAATTCACAACTGTAGCTTTGAACTGTTACCGCATCCACCTTATTTACCTGATCTGGCACCGACAGACTCTTTTCTGTTACCTAACCTAAAAAAGCACTTAGAGGTCAAAGATTTTTGACAAATGATGAGGTCAAAGCAGCAGTAGCCGCATATTTTGACTCTAAGGAAGAATCATTTTTTTTCAACGGGCTAAATGCTTGGAAGGGAAGATGGCAAAAGTTCATTGAACTTGAAGGTGATTACGTTGAAAAATAAAAATATATTTCATTTATTATGTATTTATTTTCTTGGTTAGGCCGATTACTTTTCAATCCACCCTCGTATATAATTTGTCAAGCGGACGAAGCCGCGGGCGTTCGCTAGTAATTACATATACAAATAATTATGTATTGTCATACCTAGTAGGTACTTTACAGAAATGTACTTCAATATATAGTTACTTTACAGCAGCTTTGCCGATTACTGAGCCTTTCCCCAACCCAATTGGGGTCGGCTTTCTAGTCAAATGAACAACGAAGAGGCAACCCATTTGGATTTTAGGGCTTCAACTACCCGTAACGAACGACGGCTATACATGTTCGTATGGCGACCGGGAACGACTTTGTAATACTTAATAATAATCATTTATTTCAGGCATTGGCCTTGGCCGCCAGGACAATAAGAGGGTACCGCACGATCACCCTAGAGGCTGCATGTCTCTTAGCCGTGATCCCTCCATGGGACCTGGAAACGAGAGCCCTTGTAACAACTACTTCGGTCAAAGAACTAGTAAATATCTCGTGCCAGTAATATTCAATAGCCTACCAGATGTATGTAATAATTGTCAAACGATAGGAAGCTTCAAAACTAAAGTGAAAAAGTATCTTCTTAAGAATGTACATACTGTCATCTGCGCAACTTATAGATGTGAGTAAGCCTACATACCTATTGTGTTCATGGTAACAATACTAAAGACAATACTACTTGTGGGTACTTACGTATGTAAGTACCCACAAGTAGTATTGTCTTTAGTACTTGTATAAGTATAACCAACTTGTTATTTTTATTTATATTTTTTTAGAGGTATTACCTAGGCCAAGACAAAATGTAAAACTATTTTTAAATATTTTTTCTGTATTTTAATCAGGAGCTACGTCTGCCAACAAACTGTGCTGCAGTTTGGCAGAAGTAAATAATCACTGTAATGCAATACATTTCGAATAAACATTTTTTCTTTTTCTTCTTTTCTTTCTTTGCGTCATTGTTTTAATGGCACAAGGAGGCGCTGGAACGGGACCACAGGCCTGCGTCTCGAGAAATCCCAGTGGTCCCAACTCCGCCAGGATCTCATGGAGACATGGAAGGTGCGACTTGAGCAACCTAAAGCAGTGAGACCGATCATGGAGGAGTGGTTGCAGAGGCAGCACGGTGACCTCACGTATCGTGCGACACAGATCATCACAGGGCATGGAAACTTCGGTGAGTATGAGTTTCTCATGCATCGTGAGGTTACACCCTCGTGTCAACACTGCGAGGCTTCCGGCGAAGATACGGCATTCCACGCGTTGGTGGAATGCTCAGCGTGGGCAAATCCGCGCCGGCACCTCGCTGATGATGTATGAGCGATGGTTTCTAGCGGGAGCCAGCCGCGCGGCCGTTTCCTTCTGCGAGCAGATTATGCTCGTGAAGGAGGTGGCCGGTAGGGTGAGGGCGGACCCTCCCCGCTGAGTTCCGAAGTGTGCGGCGAGGGCGCCGCATACGTGACTACGCGCAGGACCATCGATCTCCATGATAGGGGCCTGAGGACGAGGGACTAGAAACCGACCGTCCTTACAGAAGCAGGCTAGAAGGGCTGCATGCTGTGGGGCCTCGCCCCACGCCCGTCTTCACTCACCGACGCGGGATAGAACCCGACCCCAAAGATGCGGGGTAAAACCCGACCACCACGCAGCGGCCAAGGTCAAGGTCCGCTGGGCGCCATCAGGTGCTCGGCAATGGACGTAGATGCGGCAATTTAAAAGAAGGCATTGAACCCATGAAACAATACAATATGCCTCTACCTACACAGAATAATATAGAAGGTACCTATGGATGCTATTTTTAGGATTCCGTACTCAAAGGGTAAAACGGGAACCCTATTACTAAGACTCCGCTGTGTTTCCGTCCTTCCATCCGTCCGTGAACTGTGATAGTTAGAGAGTTGAAATTTTAACAGATTATGTCTACCATTGCCTATTATGTATTCCTATAAGTAATGTGGTAAGAAAGGTGCAAAGTATGAATGTAGAGGTATTAGATGCAGAGGTAGGCCCAAAAAAAGATGGATAGAATGCGTGAAAGAGGATATGACAAGAAAGGGAGTGACAAAGGAGATGACGGCTGACAGGGATGTGTGGAGAGGAAAAACATGTTGCACTGACCATAAATAAATGCGATAAGGGCAGGCAGATGATGATGTCTTTCATTTGCCACTATAACAACAAATACTAAAAAACTGAATATAATAAATATTTAAGGGTGCTCCCATACAACAAACGTGATTTTTTGGCGTTTTGGTACGGAACCCTTTGTGCGTGAGTCCGACTCGCACTTAGTAGCCTTTTTTACAAAGAAACTTACAAATATAGCATCAAGGAGTTCGCCATGTCGTTTGATCTCCTGATCGCAGCGGGCAATTTCGTCAAGCCTTCGTGATTCTGCTATTTCGTCAACCTCGCAAATTCTGAACGAACCCTTGACTCGCAGAAACTCTTCTAACTTCGCATAATGTTTTATTCGTGACTTGTAAAAGGACATTTCCTGAAAGTAAGGGATTATTTTCAGGAAATTTCCTTTTACGTGTCCTATGAAAATAGTAATAGATCAAAAATACTTATATTGAACTAACGGAGAGTTAAGTAGGCTATTTCCAACGAGAGATGTCGTCGGCAGGTGATCAAAGTTAAACACACTGGTCCTTCACATACGACGTATGCCATGCGCGACGTGGGAAACAGCGACACACTGAACCTACTTCTTACGACGACGTCTGACGTTTACGTTATCTGCGCGCTATGACACTTTAAACGTGTGTGACAGCGTCGTACGCGTGGGATAGCATGGGAACACACGAATCTGGCGTGGTGACGCGTAAGACAGTGTGGTGAATGACCAGTGTGTTAATTACCATACAAATTGTATAGGCCAGATCCTGTTCAGATGTTATAATGCGTGTTATACGTCGCATTTGAAGGATGAGTTTTCCCGTACCTTTAATAATTCTAAATATTTAAGAATAGTAGAAGCTAACTCATTGCTTTCAAATACAGAAACTAATATAAACAGCAATTCAATTTTATCTTTCTTGGTTTTTAATCTGTCGTCGCCCCACGTATGTACATCCTCGGTAGGGAAACCCCAGGGCTTAATGTACCAAGTACCAACAGGCAGGATAGATGTTACATACCTAAAACCTCTGCAGTCCGGGTAAAACGTTACTTACGGCTATATCTCTGTTAAGCTGTAGAAGACCATTCCACTTCAGATCCTCAAGTTTCCTGCAGTACTCGTCGCGCTCCATAAATACGATGGACGCTATCTCCAAGATATCCATGAGATATTCCTTACCGTACACCAGTTTCCTTATAGCTAGTTTCAAAACTATATTGAAGCTGTTCCTGTGAACATTAGTTAATTGAGTAAGAGCCAGTTACTGCCGAAAAACGAGCGAATAATAATGACTCTGTAACATCGTATTTTCGCTACACTCCCACAATACAAACATTTGTGTTGACGGATCGGTTGTCAGTACTTTCAGTCGTCATCTAGCTGTCAGTATAAGACTAGTGTAATGCTTGGGACACACCCATAGCCCAACGCGGTCGTCGTATACGCTGTCGCCGTATACGACGGGACAAGGCATTATGCATTTTCCCGATACATAAAAGTCTGCCATGTTTGGTGCGGGGGGGTCATTGACACGCACACATTCTCAGACGCTCAAACCCAATCGGGTGCCACTACGAAACTCACACATGACAATAAGAATGACACATTAACATTTTCACAAACACATACATATACATGTTGTATCATAATACTATAATGACAAGACAAAAAGTTACCGCCCACTTTATCGATAAATTTGATAAATCGACTAGGAAAATCAGGTTTCAAAAATGTCACAAAGGTCGATGTCGTTTATGAAAACAAGACTTTTACTATTTATAAACATATAAATAACTATTATTTAGTAAAATTACAATATTTACAAAGTGCGTGGAACAATTCATTGACGTCGTCACTGACTGAATACTTCCCAGAATGCTAGCAGCAATGACCACCCTGGAAAGTAACGTTCAAGAAGTAAGACCAAAAATATTAACATCTGTGGGTTCCTTACGCCTACTGCAGAACTTTTCTGCAACCACCAGTAAAATTCATAACCTTGGTTGTATCTTGGATATCTCTAGCTAAAAAAAAAAAAAAAAAATTGGATTTTGGTATGG
Organism: Nudaria mundana; assembly: GCA_963556515.1. Lineage (NCBI taxonomy): Eukaryota > Metazoa > Arthropoda > Insecta > Lepidoptera > Erebidae > Nudaria > Nudaria mundana. Next base: position 2,690,056 of record OY748307.1, read on the forward strand.
GTATTGACTTTTGTTTCAACATTTTGTACGATATAATATAAAAATGTGTGACTGTGATTGAAGGAGAAAAAGTGGACCAAGTGAAAGAGTTCGTGCACTTTGGGTCTAAGGCCGATACCTCACCGAGACGCCATGGCGACGTCGCCAGTCGGTCGCCAACTAGTTCTCATTGAGATATATGACGGCTAACTCACTTGGCGACCGACTGGCAACGTCGCCAGTCGGTCGCCAAGTGTCATATATCTCAATGAGAACTAGTTGGCGACGTCGCTGGCCACGTCGCCATGGCGTCTCGGTGAGGTATCGGCCTAATGCACGGATATCAGCATTTTATACTAAACATTTACATTTTAAACTACCTAAGCTATTAATTTGTGTTAAGTACTTACGTAATTAACATTAATAATTCTTAGCCGTCATATATCTCAATGAGAACTAGTTGGCGACCGACTGGCGACGTCGCCATGGCGTCTCGGTGAGGTATCGGCCTAAGTTTACAAGGGATAAAGGGTATTATGACGATGATATTAAACGAAGAGTTATGGCAGAGAATCAAGTGATTGGATAACTGCATAACTTTATGAACAGTCAGAAGGTACGGTCAGAAGGCCCGGTTGGCTGTGCGTAGAGGCTCACTCCTCTGTTAAGGAACCCCAATCAACCAATATTTGCGTTAGAAGCTAATATTGTTCGAGAATGTTCTATGCATATCAGCATTATAATTAGAACAAGCGTCACTTCCCTTAAAACGACGAATTAGCAATAAAATAGTATATAAGATCAATAATTGTTATAATTAGTAATTCTGTTTGTATTAAGTAAATAGTTGTAACTCTGTCCAATTAAATAAATATTTTTTATTTAAAATCCAGTGAGTAATAACTTAAATGGCGCAGCCGGTAGGATCTCTGTAGTCAGTGTTACGTATCAAATCTACGAAAAATCGACGTCCGTCTCAACGGTTAAGCAGAGATCGCCGAACAAACAAATTATTTAAGAACTTCATTCCGGAAAGAAACACGGGAGCAGCCAAGCAGTAATTCACCTTACGGAAGATGAAGATAGTTGCGGAATTGTGAGTAAATCTCTTCACTTTCCTTTCAGCTCTTCCTTTTGTATCCTAAAAACCTTGATAAATCTATGTCTTGTGTGTATTATTAGGGATTGGACAACGCCCTGTGATATTTCCATAGATTTCTCTTAGATTTTATTTTATTCTGTGCGTTAAAATTGTGTATAGCAGTAAAAATGGAAAAAATAAACCGTGTACCACAGGAAATGGTTAAAATCATACCTGTGTTTAGTGGGGACGCGAGGACCTTGCCATTATTCATCAAAAAATGCGAGTATATTTTGAATACGTTTGGATCAGGCGAGGTAGAACAAAACATATACCTATTTCACGTCATCACTAGTAGGTTAACAGGCGAGGCAGCCCAGTCTAATAGGAGAAAGAGACTCCATAGACACATGGCATGACCTCATCAAGGGGTTGTTGAATCAGCATTTTGGCGACCCTCGCACCGAGGATTGTTTATCGTTAGAATTAGAGTCCTGTAGAATCAATAAGGGCGAAAGTCACTTACATTTTTGTCATCGGATACAGCACATGAGAAGTGTTTTGTTTGCCAAATTTGCGGAAACTATTTGTAATGAAAGTTTACGTAAAGCCAAACAAATTATTTACGATAATAGGGCTATGCACGTTTTCTTCTATAGTTTACCACAATATTTAGTCAGGTTGGTCCGTTTACGTAATATTTCAACCTTAGAGGATGCATTAAAGGTGGTATTAGAAGAACAAAATTTTTAAACCGTCTATGACGCTAGGACAAGTGATCGCCGTGGTTTTAATAAGCCTAATAGACCTACATTTTCTTCGTCAGAAAATGAAAGGAATGGTTCACAAAACAGTCCTAGAACCAATCCACCCCCGAGTAACGGCAGGAGTAGTTCGAATCATCCTTTTACTCCGAATTCCTCTAATCAATTTAGACATTTTAGACAGCATAATTATCAAAATAATTTTAATTCATAAAACAATAATTCATCGCAACAATTAAGTAGGTCACCGCATCCGATTTCACAATATAACTTTACACCACGTTCGCCACCTTTTGCAGCGCAAGCAGAATCATCGGGTTCAATCACCGATGTGACTATGCGTACTGCCAGTTCACGACGTGTAAATTATATAAATGATAATGAGCCGAATAGTTTATCTAATGATTTCCAGGGGCTAACTTTGGACTCTAGGGTAGAAAATGACGAACCTAGGGTGGTAAATTTTTGTCTGACAGCCTCCTCAATAGAGAAAAAATAACGTTAAATTATAATAAACGTTTAGAGCTGCCACCAATGATTTTATATACAATGGATTTCGGATCATCGCTCAAAAGTGTCCGAACTAAAAGAGAAACAAAACGCTAAAAGAGAAACAAAACGCTAAAAGAGAAACAATCGCGCGCCAGTCTTGATTTTGACAACTGAACGACAACACGTTGCACAATTTTTTTTTTTTTTTTTTTTTTTTTTATATTTGGTTCGCCAAATTGACGCCGCCGCCTGGTGGTAAGTCGTGACGACGTCTAGCGATTGTGGGCCACTCTCACAGCACACATTACTATTGAGAGTGGCCCTCAACTTGACGACCTACTGATGTGCCTCTTCACGCTCCGCTTAAAGAACCCAGGATTATATGTGGGAGGAAACACGTGCACAGGCAGGGCGTTCCAGGCCACTATCGTTCGGCAGAGAAACGAACGTTTAAAACGTTCGGTTCTCGCGAACATGCTATCCACTGTGTGGGGGTGGCATCTCTGCCCGGCACGAGTCGTTCGGGATCGGAAGGAAGAGGGTGGGATCAGATTGAAGAGCTCTTCAGAACACTCGCCGTGGTAAATACAGTAGAATGCGGCCAAGGAAGCTATTGTTCGGCGCTGAGCTAGCGGCTCAAGGCTTCCCGTTACCTCCGGACAACCTATAATACGGATAGCCCGTCGCTGCATAGCGTCGAGAGTGTCCAGCAGATACTTCGCGGAGCCGTCCCAGAGGTGAGAGCAGTATTCGACGCAGGGTCTAATCTGCGTCTTGTACAGCAGACACCTCTGGTCCGGTGTAAAGAATCTCTTTACCTTATTCAGTATTCCTAGTTTCCGCGAAGCTAGCCCTATACATCTTTCGATGTAGTTTTTATTATTGAGCTCTCGACGAACGTCTATGCCAAGGATATCAAGGTTGTCCTTCATTGGTAATAATGCATTCTGAAGAGAGGGTAGGGGAAGGAAAGGGGATTTCTTCGCAGTAAATGCACACGCCTGTGTTTTGCGGGCATTGAACTCGACCAGGTTCTCGGTACCCCATTGAGAGATACTGTCGAGGTTACGGTCGAGATCAGCCACGAGTCGTCGTCTCTCCTCCTCAATCTCAGATCGCCCCGCCGTCGGACGAACCGAGTAACTCCCGTGCAGTGTGCTGTCATCTGCATAGCAATGAATGTTCCCGAGGGATAGCATATCATTGATATGCAGAAGAAAGAGAGTTGGTGATAGTACGGACCCCTGCGGTACCCCGGCATTCACTTGCAAGAAGCGAGAAACCTGGCCATCGCAGAGGACCCTCACTCGGCGCTCGTTTAAAAAGCTGGCAATCCAGCTGCACAGTTGAGGAGGTAGACCATATGCCGGAAGCTTGGAAAGGAGCGAAGCATGCCAGACCCTATCGAAGGCTTTGGCGATGTCCAGGCTAATAGCCAAGGACTCGCCGTGCCTTTCCATAGCCCCACCCCAGACATGCGTTACGAATGCCAGAAGATCACCCGTTGATCGCTTTGGCCTGAAGCCGTATTGTCGATCATTGATTAGCGAGTGATCCTCTAGGAATTGCATGAGCTGCTTATTTATAAGGAGCTCAAGCATCTTGCAAATGACTGAGGTGACAGCTATGGGTCGATAGTTGCCTGGATCGGACCGATCCCCTTTCTTGGGGATCGGTTGTACGTTCGCCTCCTTCCAGACCTCCGGCACGAGCCCTGAAGAGTATGACAGGCGGTACAGACGCGTTAATACTGGAGACAACTCAGCTGCTCATTTTCGTAGCACCACCGCCGGAATGCCGTCAGGGCCACTAGCTTTCCGCGTGTCGAGTCACCGCAGCACTGCCCGTACATCACATTGCCTGATAACAATATCAGGCATTGTGTGGCCACAGTTGGCGATGGCGGGGGGCTGCAGGCCACGGTCGTCGACCCGGGAATTAGCCGCAAAGAGGTCTGCGAGCATATCCGCTTTCTCTTGGGCTTTGTGAGCCAGTGTTCCATCTGGGTAACGCAGCGGTGGCAGCGAGGGCTGACAAAAGTTAGATTGCACGGCTTTGGCCAGTTGCCAGAATCCACGGCTGCCCGTGGGATGGGAAGTGAGCTCCTGACCAAGCCGCGCGACGCGCTGGGCATCCGCTCTCTTAAAGGCCCTCTTACTCGACTTTGTGGCCCGGTTGTACGCTGCTTTGAGGTGGCCCACGTTTGGGTCGAGCACAGCCCGGGCCCTGATCCAGGCGCGATATGCCGACTGTTTTTGTCGAACAGGTTTGGCACAATCTCGCCCGAACCAGGGACGGGCTCTGCGGATACTGGCGACTTCAGTGAAAGGGATGTAATAATCCATCCCTAAACTGATCTCGCCAGCAATAGCAGAAGCACTATCCGAAGGAGCCTTTCCTACAAAGCAGCGCTGGCTCCAGGGGACGGACGCATAATAATCGCGTAGACCATCCCAATCCGCTGACGAGTAGTGCCATAGTCGTCGTGACGTTTGTCCAGGACGTGCAGGAGGTGACACCTTCATGCCAGCGTGAACAACACAGTGGTCGGAACTACCCAGTGGGGCTCCTACCGAAACACTGTACTGGGCTTGGCGACTCGTCAGCAGTAGATCCAGCAGAGCGGGCGCGTGATCTGACCTGTCTGGTATCCGGGTGATCCCGCATACCATCTGGGTCAAACCGTGGGAGAGAGCGAACGCATGGGCGGCTCTACCCGCATGATCAGTCTTGAGGGACCCCAGCCATTCAATGTGATGGCCATTGAAGTCCCCCAGAAATACTAGGTCAGCGTTCGGGAACCGCTCCTGCGCTTCATCAGCCGTCTCGCTGAGGTACTGGAAGAGCTTTGTTGTCTCAGAATCCCCTGTGTGGGATCGGTAGACGCACACGTAGATCTGGCTCATAGAGCCATGGTCTACGTGCAGCCAAAGGACGGAATTGGAGGGGTTCTCTAGGCAGCGCAACCGGCGGCAGCAAACATCCGCCCTAACGAACACGCACACCCCGGCTTTGTCTCGAAATTGTTCCTCGATGACATAGCCGGGTTAACACAGGTAAGACGTGTCGTCAGGGCGGCGTATTTGTGTCTCCGTGAGGAACATCACAGCGGGCCGTGCCGTCTCAAGGTGGTGGTGGACGGTATCGAGGTTCGCATGGAGTCCACAGACGTTAGTGAACTCCACCTCGAAAAGTGAAGTTGTGGGGTTTCCTAGGGCCGCTGTGTAACGTTTATTTCTTTTTTGTGGCACTGCCATTGTAGATTTTGAAGAAGAAGCGTGAAGACAGGGCGACATTTGGTGCAGCAGTAAGTGACAAAGCGCAGGGGCTGGCTTTGTCTAGAACCGTGTGGTTAGGTCGGAGCCGACTCGCCGGACGGAAGGGCTCCCAAACCCCCCTGATGCAAGGCCGCCGCTACCCCACACCGGTTACCACCCGGAGCGGCGATCCCACATCAGGATTATGCGCAACATGTGGGGCAGCCTCCTGGGGTGGTTGGCCCCAGGCGGGCCCCATGACTGTGTTGCGGGCGGCCGCGGCAACGCCGTTGCTAAGGGTCTCCCTGGCCGGCGAATCGACCCACACCACCCACACTAGACTCCGTTTCGCCCCCACTGGTCCCATGCCTGCTGCACCATACATCGCCCCGGGCCCGGCGGTGCAGCTGCTGAACCCCTAACGCAACCCAGCCTGGGCTGGGATACTTGGGGGGCTTTAGCACAGCTGCACGGTGGTACCCCCCCGGACCAACACTGTTGTACCACCTGGTACCCACGTAGGGGCCGAAGCCACTCCATAGGTACCGTAAATTAACGAGCCTCGTCCGTTTATCAGCAGGTGCGCCACTAGCAGGTGAGGTCGCTGGGGCCCTATAGATGTTGGTAGAGCCCCTTTGCACCCAAAAACAATGCCGTACTGTATTGTAAAAACGTGTAAAAACTACGAAAAAAAAGCAAATTGAAGACGGTGTATCTTTATGTTTTTATTTATTTTATAATTTATTTTCATGCTACACAAGAAAAGTTACAGATTGTAATTAACTTATTCTATGGCCCATAGATACATACCTTAAAACTAAGAATACATAATAATATAATTATCTTATAATTTAAACACTAACACTGTATTTACTAGACGGGTGTCGTGTGACACTTCGCGTTAGGTAACGTGCCGCGAAAACGTCTATATACGACACCTTTCGGCCAAAACTCTTCTTTAAGGAATTTGTCGAGATGTTGAGTCGGTGTCACGAACGACTTGAAGTTCGTGTTATGGCGCGACTCCAACCTCTCGACTCTTAAAGTCCAGTTGGTCTTCGTCCGAATGTACTCCACGATCTCATTATCCTTCGTGGAGTGATATAGCCGGGACACGTACAGTAGCATACATGGTATAGCAGGACGTAACAGCATATTAGATCCTGCTGGTCCTGTACCGCGCTGGTTTCGACAAGGAGGCTTCCTTTTCTTCTTCTCCACCTTTATAAAGCCATCCTCGTCGCACGCATCCTTTTTCGAGGGCCTCAGTTTTGGCACAGAGGTCTCCTGTCGTTTTTTTGAAGTTCCCGCGGGTTTCTTGGTTGCGGTTACGTCAGCGTAGGCACGACTTGGTGTTAACGTACCTACATGACTCACAACGTTCTCCGCTACCGCTGTTGGAACAGGGACAGCGACGGTGCGTTTCGCCCTGCAAGCACTATCGGCGACCGATGACGCAAATTCACTTAGTGACTCAAAACTGCTCACCGTTGTATTTTGAGCCCCACGACTCGGGTGAACGCTCGGGGCGTCCGGTGACTTACTTGTAGAAATAGCGTTACGTAATAACACTACCTCAGCACGTAGTTCACCTATAATGCGATCAGACGCCTCCATTTTTAACTCCACGCTGGCCAGGCTTGCTTTTAAATATGTGATATCCTTGAGCAACCTGGTGACTTCGACGTGATCAAACGTAACCGGGGGCAACTTGTACAAATTTTTCACGACGAAAACTGGCACGTCGTCTGGGTCAGTCACCTTCAGCAAGGTGACGATGTCCTGGATACTCTTCTCGGTACCATCCCTTCGTCGAGGCGGCATCTCGTCGAGCTTACCCAGCGTCTGGAAGAGTAGTCTTTTGCCGCTACTCACATCCTCTTCTTTGAAGTTGGACTTGCAAATCTGCAGGATGCTAACTTCGTCCATAGTGTCGATGGCATGCTGAATGAATGCCAACAGCTCGTTGGCTATGAGTGTTTGCGAACTCACAGCGAAATTATTCGGCGGTGTCTATTGCCGCGCATCACATTAATTCAATAAATAATTAATTAGTTTGCACTATACACGTCCGTACGAGAGGTCGGCCGAACGCGTATGTATCATATTTTCTTACTGAAAATATGATACATACGCGTTCGGCCATAAGCTTTTGTTTTATCATTTGCAATTTATTATTTCACTTAAAATACAGTATTTCGTCGATAATAAATTAAAAGACAAAAGTAAATATTGCAATCCAGTCCAATACCGAAGTATCTATCTGTCTCTTTCGAATTCATCCCAAGCTCAGTAAAAAGAAAGAAAGAACAATCAGAACAGCTACACTTTTGAAAATCGCTGTCGCCTATGACGGTTGGACCGTAGCCGCTTGTGACGTCACCCATTGTCCTCAACGACTGGTCAGGACAACTTTTAACTCACTTGCTTACTAACTGCTTTGGTGTTCGCTTGTAATTTAAATACTGTTATAAACAAATCTATAAATATACTTCATATCTTTCTTAAATTAAATCTACTGATTTGGCTTATCCCATATTCTCAATCTATCTAACGAGTGGTGCTGTGCGTGAACCGATATCGACGAGTGGAGTTTCCCATTCGGATCGGAAGCAGGTATCGGGATCGACGAAAAGTAGGTATCTGGATCGGACGAAAAGTAGGTATCTCATTCACCTACAACTGGTGACCCCGACGAAGGACTACGAAAAAGCTGCCGAAGATTCTAGAACAACCGCAAGTACGAGAATTTTGGGCTGTGGTCTAAGTGCATACGGTGACCGTTTTAATACTTTTTTATAAATTATAAATATAATGCCTTTGGGTGATCAAGACCCGGTAAAACAAGACGTTAGAGATGAAGTGCATAGAGTGTCCGTGCGAGTACCTCCATTTTGGCCCGATGACCCTGAGATGTGGTTTTCGCAGATTGAACATCAATTTAAACTCGCTAACATTACTACGGACGAGACGAAATTCTCTTATGTGTCCTCTAGCTTGGATCCCATATATGCTAATGAAGTTAGGGACGTGATTCTTAAACCACCCGTTCTTAATAAATATGACAAATTAAAGTCGGAATTAATAAAACGCTTGTCTGCGTCACAAGAGAAGCGGGTTAGGCAACTATTGACCCACGAAGAGCTCGGTGACCGGAAGCCATCACAATTTCTGCGACACTTGAGTACCTTGGCTGGATCAAACGTCCCAACAGATTTCCTTATTAGTATTTGGACTAGTCGTCTTCCCCTCAATGTGCAGACTGCCATTGCAACCCTGAAGGGGGTTACAACGGATCAGCTCACTGATTTAGCAGATGTTGTGTATGAAATGGCCCCTTCTGTTCCACAGGTCGCTAGTACTTCTGCGAATCAGCAGGCGACCAATGCTGTGCTGAATTCCGACATGGCTCGTCAAATAAATGAGTTAACCCAGCAGGTAGCTTTACTTACTTCACAGTTCAACAGGAGAGACCACTCGAATAGACAAGCGAGACACCGACGCTTCAACCGCTCACGCAGCCGTTCCAGACCCAGACAGCCACCGAAAGGTAATCCGCACTGTTATTACCATTATACCTTCGGTTCAAAAGCGAATAAATGTCAACAGCCGTGCAGTTTTGATTCGGAAAACTCGCGGGGCGGTCGCAAGTAGCGGCGAACGACTGCCCCTCCCAAACAGGCCGTCTCTTTGTCACTGACCGGACCACGAAAATGCAGTTCCTAGTGGACACTGGTTCCGACTTGTGCGTTTTCCCCCGGAAAGCTGTAAAGACGCCTTGCATAATTTCAAAATTCGATCTGGTAGCAGCCAACAACACCCTGATTCATACCTACGGACCAACTAAGCTACACCTTGACCTAGGGCTTAGACGAGATTTCACTTGGAGTTTTACAATTGCAGACGTTACTCGACCAATCATTGGAGTAGACTTTCTCAGTTACTATAATTTGCTAGTGGACGTTAAGAACCAACGGTTGATGGATGGTACCACTACACTCTCTGTAGCTGCTGTAACCTCGGGTTCACATCAGAGGATCGCGTCAGTCAAAGTGGTAATTGGCGAGACAGTATACCACGAGATTCTCCGCGAGTTTCCTGAAATAACTCGACCTCCAGGTATGCACTCCCTATCTAAACACAACACACTGCATTACATAAAGACTACCCCAGGACCACCAGTCTCTTGTAGGCCACGACGATTAGATCCAGCTCGAGCGAATGCTGCCAAAAGGGAGTTTGAAGACATGCTCGCTAGCGGGATTGCGCGTAGTTCTGAAAGTCCTTGGTCTTCTGCATTACATTTGGTGAAGAAGAAAGATGATGGATGGAGACCCTGTGGCGACTATCGAGCACTCAATGCCAGAACTGTTCCTGATAGGTACCCAGTACGTCATATTCACGATTTCTCCTACCAGCTCACAGGATGCACAGTTTTCTCCACTTTGGACTTAGTGAAGGCATACAACCAGATCCGAGTGAATCCAGATGACATTCCAAAAACAGCCATTACGACGAGTTTCGGTATGTTTGAGTTTTTTTTTATGACATTCGGCTTACGTAACGCGGCGCAAACATTTCAGCGGTTCATTGATGAGGTTCTACTGGGACTTGACTTCTGTTATGGCTACATCGACGACATCCTTGTATTTTCTTCGTCTCCTGAAGAACACAAGTCTCATTTACGTCAATTGTTCGAGCGCTTGAAGCAGTACGGAATTCTAGTCAACACAGCTAAATGTACTCTCGGCCAGCCTAAGGTGACCTTTCTAGGATACACAGTATCAGAAGAAGGAACCCAGCCCTTAGATACGAAAGTCCAGGTCATTAACGAATTCCCTGTTCCCAAAACAGTCAAAGAGCTTCGTCGATTCCTTGGCATGCTGAATTTTTACCGCCGTTTCGTTCCCAATGCTGCTGAGCTCCAGGCACCATTAAATGCCGCATTGGCTGGCCCCAAGATCAAAGGTAATCATCCAGTCAACATGACTTCACAGCTGTTGAAAGCATTTGAGGATTGCAAGACTGCACTCTCAAAGTCAGCCATGCTTGCTCATCCTCATCCTTCTGCAGAACTCGTCATCGTTACTGATGCATCAGATACAGCCATCGGTGCAACTCTTCAACAGCGAAATGGTACGGACTGGGAACCTCTGGCTTTCTTTTCTCACAAACTCAACACTGCACAGAAAAAGTACAGTCCGTATGACAGAGAATTATTGGCTATCTACGAAGCCATAAAATATTTTCGGCACATGGTAGAAGCCAGGAACTTTGCCGTCTTTACTGATCATAAGCCCATTACGTTCGCCTTCATTAACAACAAGGACCAATGCTCACCTAGACAGTTTAGGTACCTTGACTTCATCGCTCAATTCACGACAGACTTGAGGTACCTACCAGGAAGAGACAATGTTGTCGCAGACACCCTTTCTCGTATAGAAGAAGTCACTACAGCTATTGATTACCAGGCCCTTGCACGATCTCAGGAACACGATCCAGAGCTGCAAGACCTACTCACTAATGGTTCTTCTCTAAAACTAGAAAAGGTAAACACCCTGGATGAAAACTTACCCGTATACTGTGACACTTCCATGACGCCACCTCGCCCATATGTTACGCCTGAGTTCAGAAGACAGGTGTTCGACACCCTACACAACCTACATCATCCTGGAAGTGCAGCTACCGTGCGACTGGTCACACAGCGTTTTGTATGGCCAGGGATCCAGATTCCAGGGGTCCAGATTCTCCCACATCAACCTCGACATAGTCGGACCTCTTACCCCATCTTCTGATTTTAGGTACTGCCTCACCGTCATCGACAGGTTTACTCGATGGCCTGAAGCTTTCCCCCTTAAGGACATCACAGCAGAGTCCTGTGCAGCAACCTTAGTTTCTGGTTGGATAGCCAGATTCGGTTGTCCAGCTCGGATAACCACTGACCGCGGCCGCCAGTTTGAGAGCCACCTCTTCAAAGCCCTAACAACTGCAGTTGGTGCTCATCACTTCCGCACAACTGCTTATCACCCAGCTGCGAACGGCATCATCGAGAGAATTCACAGACAACTAAAAGCAGCAATAATGTGCAACTCCTCATCTAGATGGACTGAAGCCCTACCACTAATTTTACTCGGCATGCGGAACTCATGGAAAGAAGATCTGCAAAGTACCCCCGCTGAACTCGTATATGGTGAAAATTTATCACTTCCTGGGCAGTTTCTTGCGCCTAACGACAATTTCTCCACTGCAGATGTCTCTGAGTACGCTACTCGTCTCAGATCCTCAATGGCTCAACTAACCCCTAGGCCCACTTCATGGCACACTAAATCTCCATTTTATATCCCACAAGACCTTTACACATGTTCACATGTCTTCCTTCGGCGAGGCCACGTGCGAGCTTCTCTCGAGCCACCATACGATGGACCCTTCAAAGTGCTGCAGCGACACCAGAAGCATTTCAAGATAGAAGTCCGGGGAAAGGCTACAGAAGTCACGGTTGACAGACTAAAACCCGTGTACGTAGCCAAACAAGATACCAACCCTACAACTACCAACCCACTGAAAACTCGAAGCGGAAGAACAGTAAGGTTCCCGGATAGGTATCGACCGTAGTTACTGGCGGGGGAGTGATGTGGCGGACCATTTTCACAGCTACACTTTTGAAAATCGCTGTCGCCTATGACGGTTAGACCGTAGCCGCTTGTGACGTCACCCATTGTCCTCAACGACTGGTCAGGACAACTTTTAACTCACTTGCTTACTAACTGCTTTGGTGTTCGCTTGTAATTTAAATACTGTTATAAACAAATCTATAAATATACTTCATATCTTTCTTAAATTAAATCTACTGATTTGGCTTATCCCATATTCTCAATCTATCTAACGAGTGGTGCTGTGCGTGAACCGATATCGACGAGTGGAGTTTCCCATCCGGATCGGAAGCAGGTATCGGGATCGACGAAAAGTAGGTATCTGGATCGGACGAAAAGTAGGTATCTCATTCACCTACAAGACCATTTCATTTTCACTGAATAATGTACTAACAAAATGACCATTCAGATTTATTCGGATTACCGATAGCGATGAAACTATTTGGAACAAAGATTATAGTGGAGACGCCTTGGCTCTTTATGATTTTTTTTTCGTTATATGAACCAACATCTATTTCAGTTTTCCTCGGGATGCAGTACACTGTGCACAATGGAAAAATATCCAAAAAAATAACAATCTTGTTTGTTCGGCTCATTTTATGGACATAACAAAAAGAGGTCCGATCTTTATGAAACTTGTACAAGAATCTCTTGATTGAAAACAATTTTTTCTTTTGATTGGGATGGAGGAGATAAGCCCAAAAATGTTTTTAATTTTCACAGGGTATCATTGTTTTGTCATAAATATAATTACATAATTACACATGTCATTTTATTTCGTGTATGTACTGTTATTTTTTTTTTATTTGGATTCTCGGTAATGTATTCCCACGGGAATCGGGGCCGAGATAACTATATCTCGCGGGCGGAGTCACGGTGATCAGCTAGTAGCCAATAATTTCGTATCCCAAAAATTTACTATAAGATAAAAATAAATTAATGACTTGCAGTTTTGGCAACTAATTCAGTCACTTGAAACACGGCTATCTTGTAGTAGATGTAGCGACATAGCGTTATGAAAATAGTAATGAAAGCGGAAGAACTTTGACACCCGCAAGAAGTTTGGCATTTATAATATTATAATTAGTTAAATTCATTAATTCCCTTTTTGTTATTCATACACTACAGTTACTTATTATGAAACTGACTCGAAAAAAAAAACTTTGTCAGTCGTTAATTAGTTTTTCAGCTAATTTCGTCTAAAATAAACTAGTAATTACAATTTATAATATTATGGAATTTATTATAGTCTTACATTAATTATTACGCGTACGTAGGTACATATCATGGAATCCTTAAAAGACTTTAACAAAATAAACCTACTCCATTGTTTCTATGATCACGTAGTTCAAGTTGAAGCTGCATAAGGTGAATTAGTCAGGCGGACAGATAGAAGCTACGTAATGCGATAAATTGGTGCAAACAAAAGTGAACACTATTCCGTTGAATCAAGGTTTAAATTTTAATATGAAATTTGTTTATATCTATGTATGCCTATGTATGATGTATAGGTCGACTCGGGACATTATTTTCTTGCGATTTGTTCTAGATCCTATGTCCATTGTATTATAAGGTCTTTGGCTGCCACACATAGTTTTACCTGAATTAAATGCAGTGTTTATGATAGATACTGGGAGTGTTAGGTCGTTTATTAGTCCGCATCTTCCAAATAAGTACTTTAAAAATTATTTATCATATGAACCGTTCCAAGTTGTTAGTACCTACTCACGCTTCGAGCATTCATAATCAAACTATATTTATACCATTACCGACTACGTTTAGAACTAATGAATCTCATAAATTTTATGTTTATAGTGTAGACGATAGATACGACGCACGGCCTGATAGGTAGTAATTTGCTAAAACAGCTAAATGCTAAAATTAATATGGGAAGTCAAATCCTACAATAAAAGAACACGGCTATTCCAATTATTTATGCACCACCAATGAGGTAGGTATACCAATTACCTGCCCGTAATGAACTTAGGGTACGATTACCGGTTAATTTATTAGACGGAGAGGGCATTTTAGATTTTAAACAGTTTTCGGAAGGGATTAGAATGCCCACCGCATTAGTTAGTTGCACTAAGGATTATGCGACAACGGTTATACAAAATTATAGTAATGAAACTAGAACTTTGATAATTACAGGGCCTTTCAAAATAGAATCTTGTTTACTAAACCCGCCCGTTAGCGTTAATTTTACCGATAATAATATAGGGATAGATAGGTTACTAACGGAAAATTTAAACAAACTGCAGTTAGACCATATGAATTTGGAAGAACGCAGGGTCATCGAAGGTATATGTAGAGAATATAAGGACGTGTTTTATTGCGAAGATATTCCACTAACCTTCACAAACCAAGTTAAGCACCGAATTAGAATGAAAAATGAGGACCCTATAAACATTAAAGCTTACAGGGTTCCACCTGTTCAGTCACACGAAATTAGGAAACAAGTAGATAAGATGTTAAGGGACAACATCATACAGGAGTCACACTCTCCCTGGAGTGCTCCCGTACATCTAGTACCCAAAAAGATAGATTCTTCCGGTCAACAAAAATGGAGGATGGTGGTTGATTATAGGAGATTGAATAGAATCACCACCGATGATAAATATCTATTTCCAAATATCAATGACTTGTTTGATATGCTTGGAAAAAGTACATGTTTTACAACTTTGGACTTGGCAAGTGGATATCATCAAATAGAGGTTGAGGAAGAAGATAAGGACAAGACAGCATTTAGCACTCCCACGTGACACTATTCCTTTAACCGTATGCCCTTTGGATTGAAAACAGCACCTGCCACATTTCAAAGGGCCATGGACAATGTTCTGAGAGGTCTCCAAGGTATACACTGCCACCAGGCAGTGTATATCTAGACAATGTCATAATTTTCTCAAAAAGCCTACCAGAACACGTAGAGAAACTCAGGGCAGTCTTTTCAGATTTGTCTTACGGAATACTTTACAATTAGATAAATCCCACTTTCTTAGAAAGGAAGTCCTCTACCTTGGACATACTATCACAAGTGAGGGTTTAAAACCAAATAGCGATAAAATTGATACTGTGTTACGTTACCCTATACCGGAAACCGTTACTCAGATCAAAAGCTTTTTGGGTCTAATTGGATACTATAGGAAGTTCATAAAAGACTTTGCAAGAATAACTAGACCTTTGACAGCATGTCTAAAGAAAGGTCGTAAGATAATTATTAATGATGAATTTAGGGAATGTTTCGAAACATGCAAACAGCTTCTCACCAATGCACCCTTACTACAGTTTCCCGACTTCAGTAAAGGTTTTATACTGACTACTGATGCATCCAATTATGCAATCGGGGCTATATTGTCACAAGGATCTATCGGGGCAGATAAACCTATAGCATACGCAAGTAGGACGCTGAGTGACACTGAATCTAAATACAGCACAATAGAAAAGGAGCTTTTAGCTGTTATTTGGGCAGTCAAACATTTTAGGCCATACTTATATGGTAATAAATTCACAATATTTACGGATCACAGACCATTAGCATGTACAGTACAACCCAACAGTAAGCTCACGCGATGGCGCTTACGATTAGAAGAGTACGATTATGAAGTTAAGTACAAGAAAGGATCACGATCAAAATCACATCGAATGCAGATGCTCTTTCTAGGATAAAATTTAATGCGTTAGACGATGATTTAGACTCTATTTTTGTGAACGTAGGAGAAAGACGAGAACGTCTACAAGAAAATAGGGATGAATAGGGAGAACGTGATTTTTCGGTTACCGAAAACCCTATAGAAACCATAGAACTTTCAGATTCTGACGATGGCGTCACAGCCAACTCAGTCTCCAATAGGGAACATGAGGGAATTCCTATTTTAAATGAGGCTATTGACACTAAAGCTAGACAGATTTTGGTTCATAATTGGTTCAAGGATAAATTAGATGTCAAGGATATTTCCAATAATAAGCAAAAAATATTAGAAGTTCATTTACCAGCAAATAAGGATTATTTAGTTAAGGACTTTTTAAAGGGATATATAGACCCTAAGCAGAAGTACTTTATTTATTTTGAACATCCATCTTTTAGACAAACCTTCTCAAATATGATTATTAAACTGTTTAAAAAGGATTCCGTAAAATTAATAGAATGCACTGAAAGAGTAATAAATTTAACAGATTCGGAAACCGACCAAAAAGATATAGATATTAAATACCACGAGGGAAAGACTTGCCAAAGGGGTATTAAGGAGACCTTAAGTAAACTTAAAAGACACTATTGGTGGGTTAGTATGAATGAAACTGTAACAGCCATCATTTATAGTTGTGAAACGTGTAGAAGAATGAAGTACGACAGAAAACCTATCAAACCTCACATACAGCTAACTCAGACCCAAGATAGTCCTTTTCAGGAAACCTTCATGGATTTATTATTTATTGAAGGGAAACATTATTTGACCGTGATAGATGCTTTCAGTAAACTAGCACAGGCAATTGAGGTACCCAATAGAAGTACACCAATAATAGTTAAGGCTCTTATTAAATATTTTAGTATGTATTGTTACGATATGCATACATCGACAAGGCACATTTTGCGTTTGGTCACATCACTACATTCGAATATTCTAGAATGTAGGAAGACCGGTTTACGAAGCAAGAAATTCCTTAGTCCATTGTTTTGTGTGCCGACTGAGATCGCACAGATAAGGATCAGGCGTTTAACCAATGACGGGGCACATCGATACGTGGAGCGTTGCATCACTAGACACCAATGGGTAAATAATGGGTAAATAAGCAAAAAAATCCAAATATCAATGACTTGTTTGATATGCTTGGAAAAAGTACATGTTTTACAACTTTGGACTTGGCAAGTGGATATCATCAAATAGAGGTTGAGGAAGAAGATAAGGACAAGACAGCATTTAGCACTCCCACGTGACACTATTCCTTTAACCGTATGCCCTTTGGATTGAAAACAGCACCTGCCACATTTCAAAGGGCCATGGACAATGTTCTGAGAGGTCTCCAAGGTATACACTGCCACCAGGCAGTGTATATCTAGACAATGTCATAATTTTCTCAAAAAGCCTACCAGAACACGTAGAGAAACTCAGGGCAGTCTTTTCAGATTTGTCTTACGGAATACTTTACAATTAGATAAATCCCACTTTCTTAGAAAGGAAGTCCTCTACCTTGGACATACTATCACAAGTGAGGGTTTAAAACCAAATAGCGATAAAATTGATACTGTGTTACGTTACCCTATACCGGAAACCGTTACTCAGATCAAAAGCTTTTTGGGTCTAATTGGATACTATAGGAAGTTCATAAAAGACTTTGCAAGAATAACTAGACCTTTGACAGCATGTCTAAAGAAAGGTCGTAAGATAATTATTAATGATGAATTTAGGGAATGTTTCGAAACATGCAAACAGCTTCTCACCAATGCACCCTTACTACAGTTTCCCGACTTCAGTAAAGGTTTTATACTGACTACTGATGCATCCAATTATGCAATCGGGGCTATATTGTCACAAGGATCTATCGGGGCAGATAAACCTATAGCATACGCAAGTAGGACGCTGAGTGACACTGAATCTAAATACAGCACAATAGAAAAGGAGCTTTTAGCTGTTATTTGGGCAGTCAAACATTTTAGGCCATACTTATATGGTAATAAATTCACAATATTTACGGATCACAGACCATTAGCATGTACAGTACAACCCAACAGTAAGCTCACGCGATGGCGCTTACGATTAGAAGAGTACGATTATGAAGTTAAGTACAAGAAAGGATCACGATCAAAATCACATCGAATGCAGATGCTCTTTCTAGGATAAAATTTAATGCGTTAGACGATGATTTAGACTCTATTTTTGTGAACGTAAGAGAAAGACGAGAACGTCTACAAGAAAATAGGGATGAATAGGGAGAACGTGATTTTTCGGTTACCGAAAACCCTATAGAAACCATAGAACTTTCAGATTCTGACGATGGCGTCACAGCCAACTCAGTCTCCAATAGGGAACATGAGGGAATTCCTATTTTAAATGAGGCTATTGACACTAAAGCTAGACAGATTTTGGTTCATAATTGGTTCAAGGATAAATTAGATGTCAAGGATATTTCCAATAATAAGCAAAAAATATTAGAAGTTCATTTACCAGCAAATAAGGATTATTTAGTTAAGGACTTTTTAAAGGGATATATAGACCCTAAGCAGAAGTTCTTTATTTATTTTGAACATCCATCTTTTAGACAAACCTTCTCAAATATGATTATTAAACTGTTTAAAAAGGATTCCGTAAAATTAATAGAATGCACTGAAAGAGTAATAAATTTAACAGATTCGGAAACCGACCAAAAAGATATAGATATTAAATACCACGAGGGAAAGACTTGCCAAAGGGGTATTAAGGAGACCTTAAGTAAACTTAAAAGACACTATTGGTGGGTTAGTATGAATGAAACTGTAACAGCCATCATTTATAGTTGTGAAACGTGTAGAAGAATGAAGTACGACAGAAAACCTATCAAACCTCACATACAGCTAACTCAGACCCAAGATAGTCCTTTTCAGGAAACCTTCATGGATTTATTATTTATTGAAGGGAAACATTATTTGACCGTGATAGATGCTTTCAGTAAACTAGCACAGGCAATTGAGGTACCCAATAGAAGTACACCAATAATAGTTAAGGCTCTTATTAAATATTTTAGTATGTATTGTTACGATGTGCATACATCGACAAGGCACATTTTGCGTTTGGTCACATCACTACATTCGAATATTCTAGAATGTAGGAAGACCGGTTTACGAAGCAAGAAATTCCTTAGTCCATTGTTTTGTGTGCCGACTGAGATCGCACAGATAAGGATCAGGCGTTTAACCAATGACGGGGCACATCGATACGTGGAGCGTTGCATCACTAGACACCAATGGGTAAATAATGGGTAAATAAGCCAGAGCAAAGCGGTCGGAGACACAAAAAGTAGTATCATAGAAATCTAAACTACGCACAACTGTCGTAACCACCGTTAACGAAATATTAAATTATAACATTTAAAATAATAGTTAATTAATCAAGTAATTCCGAAAAATATCGTTAATTGGAGTGGTGCAGTTAATTGTGATTCCCGGATACGGGGTAAGTGCTGTGAACTATAATTCGCGCGATCTATAATTAGAATATTACCAAATAACTATTTCATAGATTATTATTAACCTAAAGCCTAGCTAATTGTTTAGATTAGACCCACGGGCATTGTAGTTCCAATCGCGTTTAAAGTGATCAAATATTTTATAAACTTGTATCGAACCGAATTAGACGATGCTGAATTTCTTGCCACAATATATACGAGAAAACATTTAGGACGGGGAAGTAAAAATGAGTAAAAGTTTTCCTTGTTCCCATGTTTGTGTTATCCTGTGTTATGTGTAACCTTGCCGTATACCCTCACGTAAATAATTGTACAGCGCGTCCGACAACTAGGGAACCTGTACGGCGATTTGCGTGTGGGGCCTACGGCAAGCGGTGCCGAGCCGGTATCTAATCCGCTGCTTGTGTCTATTCCAGAACTACCTTGGGACTTAGAAAAACCTATTTTTGAAGACTCTTATTGCTGAGCAGCCTGAAGCTGCGCCGTCGCTCCGTGGCCTTCGACCCGGAGCATCTCGGCCTGTTAAGAACACAATTAATTGGAGGACACCAGCGGACCCTGCCGGCCGACCGCCATCGCCTGTAGACCCAAAGTTAAGTGCACCGGGCACTTCCGTAAACAGTATATGTGATCCTATTCGACCGACACACTATTAGCTACTAGTATTGTATAAACCCTAGGTTCCCTGCTAATAAAGTCACGTTAATTGTATTATGTCGTTTTAATTGTACTTCCTAGCAGGGGCCGTATCAGTATGGGTTACCTAGGAAAATAAGTTGCGGTTGTGTAAATAAACTGAGTTAGACGCAGCATCAGTAATGACGTATGCTGTTATAGGATACAATAACACTCTACATTCAGGAACAGGTTTTACACCTTTCGAATTAGTATTCGGGCACACCGATCCTGGGAATGTGTTTGACATCGACAGGGAAAAACAATTAACTCAAAAGTTATTATTAGATCATAGGAAACGCCTCAAGGTCTTGTACGAAATATTTTCAGATAAATTAGGAACAGACAAAATCAAAGTTAGGAATAAAAAGGGTGGTGAAGAAAGCCCAGTACTTAAGACAGGCGACAAAATTTTTATGAAAACCACAAGGACTAGGAAAGGTAAAGAAAACCACGATACGAAAAAGCAATCGTAACAGGAGACGTTCAGCATAATATTGTACCTGTAGAGTTGAACAAACGTTCTACAAAAGTGGCATTAAAAAATGTGAAACGTCCTCCACAGATCGTGTCTAGCATTCCTAGCGATGACAGCGTTCACGCTGGACCTTCAGAACCTCGGTCAGAACCCGGGGATTGCATCGCTGAAGATGGGAGTAGCAGCGAAGAGGAGTAATTATTGGACATTATTTAAAACTTTAGATTTAAAATCAGTAGGTTTACAGATAGATAATAATAATAGAGAATTTGAATACGTTAAAAATAAGATAAGGGACATTAGTTTGGCTAATGAAACTATAGGAATTGAAAAACAAATTGAATATTTAAGTACTTTGACTAAGAATAGATTATCCGAAATTTACCCCTTTAAGTTTAGAAATAGGAGAGCATTATTTAGCCCACTAGGTACGTTAATTAAAGCCATTTCAGGTAACTTGAATGAAGATGATGCCATTAAATATGACAAAGAAATAGAACTATTACAACATAATGAACATGTAGTTGAACGTAAAGTCTCATCTATGCAAAGAGCTTTCGATAAATTGGTAAACGACTCGGAAATTATGAATTCTAATATTAAAAACTTGGGTGCACAAACAAGCGAATTAGAAAAACTTGCACAAAACGAGTATAAATTTAATTACTTACTTCACATTTTGAATACTATGTATCTGGTTTTAAGTAACTTTCGTTCTTGTTACGAGGATATACAGGAAATAGAGACAGCAATTGCCTTTGGCAAATTAAATATACTGCATCAATCCATTGTAAATAATACATAACTCTATGATACTTTAGTAGTTATCAGCCAACATGCTAAGACAATATACCCCGTAAATAAAAATATTTACTTGAATTAGAACGTAATATTGTAGTTAAATCTTATATCAATAACGATAGGTTAGTTTTTATTTTAGAAGTCCCATTAATAGAACATGAGACATATAATTATTACAAGGTTATACCCATCCCTATTTTCCAGCCTCCAAATACTTTTACCATTATATCCAAATATCCATACCTATTAGTGAACAGATTGAAATACATGCCCGTAACAGAACCATGTGAGAATATCGAAGATGACAATTTTCTTTGCGCTGGAGTTAATCTGGCACAGTACCCTGTTGAAACTTGCATCGAACAAATTATGTTAATGAAGCACAACAATAGCAATTGTATACAGAGTCACATCAAAATCGACAAGACCAAAGTACAAAAGACAACTGATAACCAATGGTTAGTGTATTCTGAAGAAAATCTGATCTTCACTGAAAACTGTAATAATCAAAATCAAAATATCTTTATTCATGTAGGTCACAAAGTAACACTTATGAACGTCAAAAAAAGAAAATGCTTCTACATTTACATTTACCGCCAGATTCGCAAGGCAATAGGTAGAGCCTGTGAGGAAAGAACCTGGCAAGAAAAAGTCACGGCCACTCTTTATATTCGCCATTAAATACAATGATTCTGTTACAACAATAAAAAGAGGGCAAGGGCAGTACGTGACCATGTGTGGACCAAGTGAACTTAAAAATTATGAATCTCTGTTATTCACAAAAAAAGTCAAATACTAGTTAAAGGTGCCACATAATCTCAGAGTACCCATACCTTACAATATCATAATAATAATAATTTAACAATAATAAGTGAGTTTCAGCAATAAAACAACATTTCAAACAGAAGTAGCCCCTATGTAGCTCAAGTGATGAGTAAGCAACTCATTGCCATTTCTCTGTATCGTTTAGATAATCTTTAATAGTATAATATGCCTTTTTTAGGAGGTGTGTCTTAACAGCCACTTTGAATTTATTCAAAGTAAGGTTCATAATGTTTAGAGGATTTTTTTTATAAAAACGCACACCAAATCCTAAGGATCCAAAGGAGTCATGAACCTTCTGTAAACGATAATACGTCCCAACCAATTTATGCTTATTTCTAGTATTTATTGCATGTTAACAGAATATACATTTATACAGTATGAACAGTGACTGTTCATACTGTATAAATGTATATTCTGTTTAACGAACATAATATTCGCATATATATATTGTGATGCAACTGTTAAAATGCCTATTTCTTTAAATCTTTCTCTAAGATTAACTCGTGCATTCAGTTTATAAATCGCACGTATAGCTCGCTTTTGGAGTATAAAAATGATCTCTATATCAGCTGCCTTGCCCCACAGTAATATTCCATACGACATGACACTGTGAAAATAGCTAAAATAAACCAGCCTGGCAGTTTCTACATCCGTGAGCTGTCTGACTTTACTAATAGCAAAAGCCACAGAGCTAAGTTTCCCTGCAAGACCCGATATTTGGGCGTTCCACTGTAATTTACTGTCTAGAGTAATACCCAAAAATACGGTTGCTTCTACAAGATTAAGGGTATCACCGTTCAAAATAATATTAGTACCGTAGTTCTGAACGTTAGGCATACTAAATCTAACACTTCGTCTTTTATGCGTTCAGAAGTAAATTGTTGGTTGTAAACCAATCCAGAACTAGTGCAAGTGAACTATTTACTTCGTCAAAATTCCTCAGCTTGCGATCAACTTTAAAAATATTATTTTTTTTTTTTTTTTTATTTCTCATAACAACACTATCATTACAGGGCGTAGTATCCTAATGCGACAGTGAAGCAAATAATCTTACAACTATCTAACATCTAACCTTCCATAACATAATATACAACGCAACTTTCGTAAATTCACTCAAAGAACAATTAAACAATAAGTGATGTATCATCGGCGAATAGAACAATGTCGCACAAGTTCTGTACATAGAACGGTAGATCATTAATGTAAACTAAAAATAGAAACGGACCTAGAATTGATCCTTGTGGCACGCCCTAATGAAATCAAGAAGTACAATATCCTTGGAACATACATGGTGACGCCGAATCAACTTTGCGAGACCCAAATTGGAGAAGTATTCGTTGCCTCTACTAGAAATCAGACAGTTTTCAGACCACAGCTTCCATTAATCCAAATGCCTGAACTACAACATGAAATCGCCGTGAAAACTTCAAAAATTGACCTCCGAGCAATGACGGTTTTATAATTACATTTAGACACGGGATGCACGTATATTGTGGCTTTTAAAAACGGCGAGACAATACTACTGTCATTAGTTGCGTTGTGATTCTGCGCAACTGACATATTGGTTTTGAGGCATGTGGGGGAGATAAGGATACATGAATTTCACGTAGTTACATATAGTAGTTAAAATTGTATTACTTTAAGACACGTGAAATATAAGTAATAACAAAACTAACATAATTATTGTCATCTTTATTCAAGATAAGAATAAATTAGAAGAAATATATTTTTAACAATATATAATTAACAAAATAATCACTAAATAAAATATAATAAAAAAATCATTTAATCCTCTACATTACCCCGAAAATTTCATCTGCATTTCGTCAGTAACTTTAACAGTTCCATGTAACGGGTAGCTAGCCTTTGGCTAAAAAATAATAGTTAACCAAAAACTAAACTTAAATTTTTAAATATAAAATAAAATAAAATCACATTTTTATCCTTTAAAAATATAAAATGCTAATATTTATTCATGTTAAATTCCTTCAAACATACTTAGTTTGTTTCTTTTTGTCTTCTCTTTGTTTCTGAGCTTTTGTGTGCAAAATATATCCTAAAGTTGATGAATTTTTCAATAATTGCACGGATAGGATTAAACCTATACTACTATTATAAAGAGGAAAGATTTATATTTTTGTTTGTAATGAATAAACTCAAAAACTAATGTGCCAATTTCAAAAATTCTTTCACCATTGGAAAGCTACATTCACCCCGAGTAACATAGGGTACTTTTTATCCCGGTATTGTGTTCCACGAAAACCGGGAAATCACGCGGATCGCCGGGGATCGCCGGGGATCGCCGCAAGCTGCGGCGATCAGCTAGTAATTAATAAAGAACACATGTACAATTTGCCGATGTTAATATTAAATTAATACCATGACTAGAAAAACATAGGTAGGTACCATAATGCCCTGAACTCCCCTAACATCATGTGACAAACATCGTTTGCCAGCCACATAAAATTCAAATAAAATACATTTCTGTTTAAACTTACGCATGAAATGATACATTTTTATTTTTCACGGATGCGGTGTAATTTACAAAACGTCTAAAACACATGAAGGCATTTTCCACAGCATTTATCGTGACTAAATAATTAAATTGTAAATGATGGTAAAGCGAAATTTTCAAGCGACCTGTCACCACTTTGGTTGCCGAGGTAACTAAACACAATGAAGGTAATTACTACCCCTAGATTACTATACCTAGATACGAACAACGCATCTATACATAAAATATCATTGCCTCCGAGACGACGATTTTAGTGATGTTAAAGAAATTTTAAAATATGTGAAATACAGTGACAATAGTGACACAGAAACACGCCAAATTATTGTAACAGAATAAGTATCTGGACTATATTTTTATACGTTATCTTTTGGAAATTAAAGTTTTTCTACATTTTTAAACGAAATTCCCCGAAGTTATCTGCGATACCTTCGGATAATTTCTCTCTTAGGGAGGGAGGAGTTAAGGAACCCCAATCAACCAATATTTGCTTTACAAGCTAATATTGTTCGAGAATGTTCTATGCATATCAGCATTATAATTAGAACAAGCGTCACTTCCCTTAAAACGACGAATTAGCAATAAAATAGTATATAAGATCAGTAATTGTTATAATTAGTAATTCTGTTTGTATTAAGTAAATAGTTGTAACTCTGTCCAATTAAATAAATATTTTTTATTTAAAATCCAGTGAGTAATAACTTAAATAGTGCTTGTCCCTACACTTTTGTACGGTAGTGAATATTGGGTGTGGCAGAAGAAGCATGAAAGTAAAATAAATGCAGTGTGGAATGAAACTGAGAAGTTTGAAAAGTATGGCTAAAGTGAGGAACAGCCGCGTGATACGGGAACTGTGCGGTGTGTAGTGATCTAGATAAAGGGATGCTTAGATGGTTCGGGCAAGTAGAAAAGATGGATGAAAGGAGGTTGATTAAACAGGTCAGTACAACTTGTACATATATGGCGGGTGTTGAGGGACAGGCTGCTAAGTAGAATACCATAGTCCAATGGAAAAGAGACCTAACTGTAAGTTTGAAATATAAATATAGCGGGCTAAGTTTATGAGGCCTATTGTTAATGTGTATTAACAAAATGTTCACGCCGGCTAAGTTGCGCTAGATAAAAAAGACACAATTATTAATAGGTATTAAACTGAATGATATAAAAGTAAAATTATGGGTATTTACGTTATTCTCAGATCAGAAAAAATATATTTAACTAGCTTTGTAGGTAGGAACTAATAACCTTTCTTGAGAACCACTTCATCCATTGGTGAAAACCGCATAAAAATCCGTTACGTATTTTTAAAGATCTATGCATAGGCATAGGTACGGTACATACGGCAAGAAGCGACTTGTTTTATACTACGTTAAGATTACAATAATGATTATATTGAACCTCTTTGCATTTGCAATTTTTTATCGATATCCAAGTTGGTACATCGTGTTGTCATGGAGTTGACAATGGATGTTGACAAAGTAATTGTCAGGATTCCTGTTAGCATGGCATCGGATGAGTTTGTCGATAGCCAATGATATCGCAGAAAATTCTGAACGCGTGACTCAATTAACACATTTTTTGAACTTTCCTGCGATATTATTGGATAACGACAAACTCTTCCGAGCGCCATGGTAAGGGAGAGTGACAACACTCATGTCAGTCGTTCGACCGATCAGCGGACTTTAGACACCATGTTGATAGAAACATCCAAATATAATACTGTGATTATTGCAAATAAATAGGTTTTTAAAAGAAATTAATAATATTATTTGATTAAATATTAGATAGAAATTAAAGGTAAAAACATCTTCTTGTAAACTTGATGTAGCAGATCGCTTTTACAGCAAAAAAACTGAACATTTTAGTGTAATGTCATATCAGCCGCATAACTAGATTTAGTCTGGTGAGTGGTCAAGACGCCAAATTGTTTTGTTCCTAACTTATGATGAAGGCGGCGGTGTGGGACACACCATACTGATTATACCCATTGTATGGCGTCCTCTATCGGGTTTGGTGAGAACTTAGCTAAAGTACTGACTATAGCCATACCAGATATTTTCTAAAGAAAAAAGATAAGTGTCTTTGGTAATGCAATTTTTTTGATCTGTCGTTGAGTTCCGCCCGTGAACAAGTTTTTTTTGTAAAATCTAGTTTTGAACTGGTTTTTTATTAACAGGAAGTTCTAGATAGGGTGGCGAGTTAATAAAAAGGGAAGGCGCATAATTGCCGGCCTCTTTATTCTCTGACATCTCTTTATCATCACTTCATCTCTACGCTCCACACCTAACCAAAAACACCAGTCTTATTATATTCTTGGCATACAATATTGTATTATACGAAGCAGTCGTCTACACGTGTAAAAAAAAAAGTTCTCTTTACCGTGATCTGTTACTGTTTGGAAGTTCAAGATTCTGTAAACGTCCATTCCTATCAAATTTGGACAACGTGGCGGAAGGCAGGTTATTCTTTGTGTTTTAGGCAGCTAAGGGCGTGTTAGTTTCTGGTTATGTCCCTATCTTGGCGCTGGGATTCTGAGGAGTGTTGGATTGGTTGGACCATTAAAAAATCTCGCAACCGAAAGACTGCGGAGTCTACGTCGTGGATATACGAGATCACATTGGGCCCACAAGACAGCAGTTCAAAGGTCAAACTGCCACCTTCAGCTGACTTCGCAGACCTTCACTGAGCTAAGTACTTTTATTAAATTGTGAAAGTAGAAGGATGCTGTCTCAAACAGCCACCCATTTCTTACAAAAATCTTTGTTAACATACTTACCGGTGTATAACCTCTCAAGAGCCTTCAGCTACAATACAAACTTTAAGACTATGGTCTGTGCATTGTTCTCTCAATAATTTAAGTAATAGGTCATTTAAAAATACCTACCTATTTTTCTTGTGTAAACTAAATAATTTAATTTAACCTTACATTGTGTAACTATTTTAAGGTTATAACAATATACTCTCTGTAAACCATTTATTGTGGCCTTATTGAAATTACCCGACCTCACACACACCGTTCATATATGAACTGGCGCCCTGAGATAACTATAATAGTCTCATAAGCCTCTCCGTTGATCCAGCTGGTGGGTAAGGTTGACTTACAGTGTTACAACTCTGCCAAAGCGCGACTGTACGCATGTAGTTGACCGAGCGAGTGAAGCGTCTACATTTCGAGATTGGACAATTTCGCTTTCGTCCGTCGGCGGGAACGAGGGAGAATTTCCAAAAAAAGTTTTTAATGGTCGCGAGGTCCACTAGTGTACCACTAGTGTATTAAAATACCTAGCCATATTAGTCAGACTCTTTAGCGTCTGTACAAGGTGCTTCTACTCACCTGTCAACTAGAAGTCGGTGTATCTGATTCCGGATCTGCGCGTTGTCTGAATTAATGCAGGTGAACTTCTTTGTCACCATTTCAAGACGGTTCTCCATTCGGCGAAGATTTATCATTGCATTCCCTACCATTTTCTGCTCCTATTGTGAGAAGAACAATGAATATCGATACAACACTGGTAAAGGTCAACCTCGTAGTCGTTATGTTAATCAAATTTGTGAAAGGCCAGGTCAAGATTTCCTTCTATCGGAGAATATGTGTGCAATCGCTAATTGAAAGTAGAGGAAGCGAACGTTATAATGTCAATATCGTAGTAAACGAAAAGCCGTGGTTTCTGCCTACCTCGACGGAAGAGGTAAGGATGAATCACATGTGTTGCATATCAACCCAGTCGTCCTACCGATATCTCAGAACCCAACGCAACCTCAACTGCAAGTGATGCACCTACTGTTCAAGGGACGTGACTCTGGCATACATAAAAGGGCTGGGTACACGACAATAGACTCTTGCTAACGAAATGTAGATAGGTATATAATAAAATTCGCCACTTGCTTTGGTCCTGCATAATACACTTCTTTCACTTTCATAACTATTTTCATGGTCATGACTCTACCTGGAACCCTTCAGAGAAATATGCTTGATTGCATTTAGGTAGGTAGGTATGTAATATATTTGAAAACCTCTAACCTCAAGTTCAGAAGGAACTTTCTTATTCAAATCAGCGATCCGTTTTTTAGATAAGTCATTAAGTATATCCAATTCGGCATCTTCAGCCTTTTCTTTGACTAAATGCACCATCAGACTCTCATATTCTATGATATATTTAGTAATTTGACTTTTAACTGTTGCATCGCGGACTGCGTTTAGACCTTTCTTGGCAAGCTACAAAAAAGTTAAGACCAATGAAGAATTATACAACAAGACCTTTAGTTTTGGACTGAAATAGCCACTGGCTTGTTGATTTGAAACTATCGACATATTCAAACAATGAATTTGCAGATAATTATGACATCTCGATCGACTACAGTACGCCTGAAGCAGGTAACCACTATCTCACCGTAGACGGACATTAAGAGAGTGACGTCAAATTGTTCATGCTGAGTTTCACGAAATCAGTAGCGCATTTTTCATTCTTCTGGATTTCCTCATAAATTTTTCACACGTTATTTGAGTTTTGTTATGACACTTTTGAGTTACAAGCGTGCAAATACGCTATTCAATATAATTAGAGGAAAATGGAGTTTGGTTTCTAGTTCTAGATTATAGCTTAATCATGTGATGCATGTGCAGGCGGTTAGTTCGATCTAATCAAGTCTAATCTACAATCAAATTATACCCTTACATTAATACACAACAATGTTTCTCCCATCTCGTGATTAAGAATCGACATCTGCTTCATCTTCGAGGATAGTTGGGGTTCACCTTGAGAGCGCTTCTTCACACAGCACATTGGTGCCAGAACTTCAAACTGCAAGTTGTTAATGAATTTCTTAAAGTTTTACAGCTATTACATGCGTTTAATTTGTACCAGTGCAGTGGAATAGTTATAGCATAAAAATTTGCCAGCATTCTTCACTAAAATCATTTTCTGAATCGAATTATAAAAAAAAAATATCGAATTATACGTAGGTCACACTATAAGTTTTGCTAAAAAAACAACATGTTAAAACCAAAATATTATGTTTATTTCTTTTCAAAATTCTCTCCTTTACATTTTAAACACTTTTTCATGCGATCGAACCATTTTTTAAAACAGGAGGACCACAGATCTGAAGACATGTTTTCTACGTGCTGATTGAACGCTATCACTGCCTCTTCGGAGTTGGTAAAAGTGAAACCTCTCATCAAATCTTTGATTTTGGGGAAAATACAGAAATCACAGGGTGCTAGGTCGGGGCTTTGCGCAGGATGGGAGACGAGTTGTACTTTTTCGGAAGCTAAAAATTACTTTGTTTTGTTGGCCGTGTGTGAAGAAGCGTTGTCATGATGTAGGATAACGCGGCTTTTGGATCGTCTTTCGCGAACTTTTTCTAACACCCTGGGTAAACAAATGGTAGAATACCACTCGGCATTAACACTCTTTTGATCTGGGATCGTAGCTGAGAAAAAAAACGCGATTATTTTTTTACCAACGTTTCTCGCCTGCCTCACTTTTGTTGGCTTGTTCTCATTTTCAGACACCCATTCACAAGATTGCTGTTTTTCGGGTTCTAAACAATAAATCCACGTTTCGTCTCCTGTGACAATGTCATAAACAGCATTAGAATGTCCGTGGTCGTACTTCAGTAGCATCTGTGAGCGCCATTCCACGCGAGCCCGCTTCTACTCTGCTGTCAGTTCATGATCCAACGACAACAAAGTTTCCGAACTTTCAATTCTTCGTGTAAAATTTTCTGGATTTGACTCATCAATCCCCAATAGTCCTCGAATTGAATCATAGGTAATCCGCGGGTTTTCTTCAATTAACCGCTTAACAGTAGCCACATTATTTTCGTTGACGGCAGTTGAAGGCCGCCCTTCACGAAATTCGTCATGTAAAGAAACTCGACCTCTCTCAAATTCAGCAAACCATCGCCTCACGGTGCTTAATCAAGGTGTTTCTCTCCCAAAAGCACTTTGAAGACGAGCGGCACAGTCTTGCGCAGAGAGAGAACTTTTAAAATCATAAAAAATCATCGCTCTAAAATCTTTTCGACTTAATTCCATTTTCGTTGCATACGTAGAACTTTGATGAGTGATAAAAAACAATTGACAAATGATTTCCCGCCAATTGTTTTTTTTATTACTAAGAAGGTTGCAACGTTTAAAAAAATATAACATTCGAAATTCAAATAGTTCCTATTAGCTAGAAGTGCAAAACTTTTAGTGTTCCCCATGTAGTAGATTCAAAAACTAACTCCTACATAGGTACAAAGCTGCACTTATAGTTATAGCATGTTAAAATGCAATTCTTTTCTGTAGTTCCATGGGACGTTCCATTGATGGGACGATGGAAAAAAGTCATTTAACCGTAAGTTCCATTTGCTATGGAACCACCGAAAATAGGTTTTTACTCCACCACAGGTTTTCTGTGATAACATTAAATTATAGAGTTGTGCAGGATCGTCATGACACGGATTCTATTTAATTTACTCCACAAATTCAATTAAATTTACTTTACAAACTTTTTGATGAATTTGATTTTTTGTTTTATTTTAGTAGTTTTATTTTTTGTTTCATTTTTATTTATTTTTGTTTATTTTATTTTATTTTATTTATAATATTTATTTTATATAAGTAATTTATTTTATATTATTTTATTTTTATTTTTAGTTTTATTTTTATTTTTTGTTCTATTTTAGTAAAAAGTTGATTGATTTGAGTTACTTATATTAAAGTTGGTTGATTTGAGTTATATTTTTGTCATATCGTTACGTCTCTATTAATGGTATCACAGAAAGCCTGTAGTGGAGTAAAAATCTATTTTCGGTGGTTCCATAGCAAATTTGGTTTCCATAGCAAAAATTTCCATAGCAAGTTTCGGTGCAAAGGGGCCCTTCTTACATCTATCGGGCCCCAGCGACCTCACCTGCTAGTGGTGCACCTGCTGATTAACGGACGAGGTTCGTATATTACGGTACCCATGTGGTGGCTTCGGCCCCTACGTGGATACTAGGTGGTACAACAGTGTTGGTCCGGGGGGGTACCACCGTGCAGCTGTGCTAAAGCCCCCCAAGTAACCCAGTAGCTGCACTGCCGGGCCCAGGGCGATGTATGGTGCGGCAGGCAGGGGTCCAGTGGGGTTGAAGCGGAGTCTAATGTGGGTGGTGTGGGTCGATTCGCCGGCCAGGGAGACCCTTAGCAACGGCGTTGCCGCGGCCGCCCGCAACATAGTCATGGGGCCCGCCTGGGACCAACCACCCCAGGAGGCTGCCCCACATGTTGCGCATAATCCTGATGTGGGGTCGCCACTCCGGGTGGTAACCGGTGTGGGGTAGCGGCGGCCTTGCATCAGGGGGGTTTGGGAGCCCTTCCGTCCGGCGGGTCGGCTCCGACCTAGCCACACGGTTCTAGACGAAGCTAGCCTCTCCACTTTGTCACTTACTGCCGCACCAAATGACGCCCTGTCTTCCGCTTCCCTATATCTCATCATGACAGTGCAACAAAGTTATAAACGGTACACAGCGGCCTCTAGAAACCCCACAAAGTCGATTCCTTATGAGGTGGAGTTCGCGAATATCCGCGGACTCCATGCGAACCTCGATACCGTCCACCATCACCTAGAGACGGCACGGCCTTCTGTGATGTTCCTTGCGGAGACACAGATACGCCGCCCTGACGACACGTCTTACCTCAGTTACCCGGGTTATGTCATTGAGGAACAATTCCGTGACAAAGCCGGAGTGTGCGTGTTCGTTAGGGCGGATGTCTGCTGCCGCCGGTTGCGCTGTCTAGAGAACCCCTCCTACTCCGTCCTTTGGCTGCACGTGGATCATGGCTCTATGAGCCAGATCTACGTGTGCGTCTACCGCTCCCACACAGGGGACACTGGGACAACAAGGCTTTTCGAATACCTCAGCGAAATGGCTGACGATGCGCAGGTGCGGTTCCCGAACGCTGACCTGGTTTTCCTGGGGGACTTTAACGGTCATCAAGTTGAGTGGCTGGGGTCCCTTAGGACCGATCATGCGGGACGATCCGCCCATGCATTCGCTCTCTCCCACGTGCTGACCCAGATGGTACAGGGGATCACCCGGATACCTGACAGGTCAGACCACACGCCCGCCTTGCTGGATCTACTGCTGACGAGTCGCCCAGCCGAGTACAGTGTGTCGGTACGCGCCCCACTGGGCACTTCCGACCACTGTGTGGTGCATGCCAGCTTCCAAGTGCCACCGCCTGCTCGTGCTGAACAAATGACTCGACAACTATGGCACTACTCGTCGGCAGACTGGGACGGTCTCCGCGATTACTTTGCGTCCGTCCCGTGGAGCCAACGCTGCTTTGTAGGGAAGGCACCTTCGGATAGCGCTGCTGCCGTTGCTGACGAGATCAGTCTAGGGATAGAATATTATATCCCTTTCACTGATGTCGCCAGCATCCGCAAAGCTCGCCCCTGGTTCGGGCGTGAATGTGCCGAGGCTGTCCAGAAAAAACAGTCGGCGTATCGCGCCTGGGTCAGGGCTCGGGCGGCACGTGACCCGAATGTGAACCGCCTCAAAGCAGCGTACAATAGGGCCACTAGGTTCAGCAAGAGGGCCTTCAAGAGAGCGGATGCCCAGCGCGTCGCGCGGCTTGGTCAGGAGCTCACATCCCACCCCACGGGCAGCCGTGGATAATGGCAACTGGCCAAAGCCGTACAGTCCAATTTTTGCCAACCCTCGCTGCAACCACTGCGTTTTCCTGATGGATCACTGGCTCACAAAGCCCAAGAGAAGGCGGACATGCTCGCAGACCTCTTTGCGGCTAATTCCCGGGTCGATGACCGTGGCCTGCAGCTCCCCGCCATCGCCAACTGTGGCCACACTATGCCTGATTTTGTTATCAGGCAATGTGATGTACGGGCAGTGCTGCGGTCGCTCGACACGCGGAAAGCCAGTGGCCCTGACGGCATTCCGGCGGTGGTTTTTTTTTTTTTTTTTTATATTTGGTTCGCCAAATTGACGCCGCCCGCCTGGTGGTAAGTCGTGACGACGTCTAGCGATTGTGGGCCACTCTC
The DNA here is from genome assembly GCA_963556515.1 of Nudaria mundana. Lineage (NCBI taxonomy): Eukaryota > Metazoa > Arthropoda > Insecta > Lepidoptera > Erebidae > Nudaria > Nudaria mundana. The sequence goes on from OY748307.1 coordinate 2,723,760, forward strand.
ACAGCACTCATTACTATTGAGAGTGGCCCTCAACTTGACGACCTACTGATGTGCCTCTTCACGCTCCGCTTAAAGAACCCAGGATTATATGTGGGAGGAAACACGTGCACAGGCAGGGCGTTCCAGGCCACTATCGTTCGGCAGAGAAACGAACGTTTAAAACGTTCGGTTCTCGCGAACATGCTATCCACTGTGTGGGGGTGGCATCTCTGCCCGGCACGAGTCGTTCGGGATCGGAAGGAAGAGGGTGGGATCAGATTGAAGAGCTCTTCAGAACACTCGCCGTGGTAAATACGGTAGAATGCGGCCAAGGAAGCTATTGTTCGGCACTGAACTAGGGGCTCAAGGCTTCCCGTTACCTCCGGACAATCTATAATACGGATAGCCCGTCGCTGCATAGCGTCGAGAGCGTCCAGCAGATACTTCGCGGAGCCGTCCCAGAGGTGAGAGCAGTATTCGACGCTGGGTCTAATCTGCGTCTTGTACAGCAGACACCTCTGGTCCGGTGTAAAGAATCTCTTTACCTTATTCAGTATTCCTAGTTTCCGCGAAGCTAGCCCTATACATCTTTCGATGTAGTTTTTATTATTGAGCTCTCGACGAACGTCTACGCCAAGGATATCAAGGTTGTCCTTCATTGGTAATAATGCATTCTGAAGAGAGGGTAGGGGAAGGAAAGGGGATTTCTTCGCAGTAAATGCACACGCCTGTGTTTTGCGGGCATTGAACTCGACCAGGTTCTCGGTACCCCATTGAGAGATACTGTCGAGGTTACGGTCGAGATCAGCCACGAGTCGTCGTCTCTCCTCCTCAATCTCAGATCGCCCCGCCGTCGGACGAACCGAGTAACTCCCGTGCAGTGTGCTGTCATCTGCATAGCAATGAATGTTCCCGAGGGATAGCATATCATTGATATGCAGAAGAAAGAGAGTTGGTGATAGTACGGACCCCTGCGGTACCCCGGCATTCACTTGCAAGAAGCGAGAAACCTGGCCATCGCAGAGGACCCTCACTCGGCGCTCGTTTAAAAAGCTGGCAATCCAGCTGCACAGTTGAGGAGGTAGACCATATGCCGGAAGCTTGGAAAGGAGCGAAGCATGCCAGACCCTATCGAAAGCTTTGGCGATGTCCAGGCTAATAGCCAAGGACTCGCCGTGCCTTTCCATTGCCCCACCCCAGACATGCGTTACGAATGCCAGAAGATCACCCGTTGATCGCTTTGGCCTGAAGCCGTATTGTCGATCATTGATTAGCGAGTGATCCTCTAGGAATTGCATGAGCTGCTTATTTATAAGGAGCTCAAGCACCTTGCAAATGACTGAGGTGACAGCTATGCGTCGATAGTTGCCTGGATCGGACCGATCCCCTTTCTTGGGGATCGGTTGTACGTTCGCCTCCTTCCAGACCTCCGGCACGAGCCCTGAAGAGTATGACAGGCGGTACAGACGCGTTAATACTGGAGACAACTCAGCTGCACATTTTCGTAGCACCACCGCCGGAATGCCGTCAGGGCCACTGGCTTTCCGCGTGTCGAGTGACCGCAGCACTGCCCGTACATCACATTGCCTGATAACAATATCAGGCATTGTGTGGCCACAGTTGGCGATGGCGGGGGGCTGCAGGCCACGGTTGTCGACCCGGGAATTAGCCGCAAAGAGGTCTGCGAGCATATCCGCTTTCTCTTGGGCTTTGTGAGCCAGTGTTCCATCTGGGTAACGCAGCGGTGGCAGCGAGGGCTGACAAAAGTTAGATTGCACGGCTTTGGCCAGTTGCCAGAATCCACGGCTGCCCGTGGGATGGGAAGTGAGCTCCTGACCAAGCCGCGCGACGCGCTGGGCATCCGCTCTCTTAAAGGCCCTCTTACTCGACTTTGTGGCCCGGTTGTACGCTGCTTTGAGGTGGCCCACGTTTGGGTCGCGCACAGCCCGGGCCCTGATCCAGGCGCGATATGCCGACTGTTTTTGTCGAACAGCTTTGGCACAATCTCGCCCGAACCAGGGACGGGCTCTGCGGATACTGGCGACATCAGTGAAAGGGATGTAATAATCCATCCCTAAACTGATCTCGCCAGCAATAGCAGAAGCACTATCGGAAGGAGCCTTTCCTACAAAGCAGCGCTGGCTCCAGGGGACGGACGCATAATAATCGCGTAGACCGTCCCAATCCGCTGACGAGTAGTGCCATAGTCGTCGTGACGTTTGTACAGGACGTGCAGGAGGTGACACCTTCATGACAGCGTGAACAACACAGTGGTCGGAACTACCCAGTGGGGCTCCTACCGAAACACTGTACTGGGCTGGGCGACTCGTCAGCAGTAGATCCAGCAGAGCGGGCGCGTGATCTGACCTGTCTGGTATCCGGGTGATCCCGCATACCATCTGGGTCAGACCGTGGGAGAGAGCGAACGCATGGGCGGCTCTACCCGCATGATCAGTCTTGAGGGACCCCAGCCATTCAATGTGATTGCCATTGAAGTCCCCCAGAAATACTAGGTCAGCGTTCGGGAACCGCACCTGCGCTTCATCAGCCGTCTCGCTGAGGTACTGGAAGAGCTTTGTTGTCTCAGAATCACCTGTGTGGGATCGGTAGACGCACACGTAGATCTGGCTCATAAAGCCATGGTCTACGTGCAGCCAAAGGACGGAATTGGAGGGGTTCTCTAGGCAGCGCAACGAACACGCACACCCCGGCTTTGTCTCGAAATTGTTCCTCGATGACATAGCCGGGGTAACACAGGTAAGACGTGTCGTCAGGGCGGCGTATTTGTGTCTCCGTGAGGAACATCACAGCGGGCCGTGCCGTCTCAAGGTGGTGGTGGACGGTATCGAGGTTCGCATGGAGTCCACGGACGTTAGTGAACTCCACCTCGAAATGTGAAGTTGTGGGGTTTCCTAGGGCCGCTGTGTAACGTTTATTTCTTTTTTGTTGCACTGCTATTGTAGATTTTGAAGAAGAAGCGTGAAGACAGGGCGACATTTGGTGCAGCAGTAAGTGACAAAGCGCAGGGGCTAGCTTTGTCTAGAACCGTGTGGTTAGGTCGGAGCCGACTCGCCGGACGGAAGGGCTCCCAAACCCCCCGATGCAAGGCCGCCGCTACCCCACACCGGTTACCACCCGGAGCGGCGATCCCACATCAGGATTATGCGCAACATGTGGGGCAGCCTCCTGGGGTGGTTGGCCCCAGGCGGGCCCCATGACTGTGTTGCGGGCGGCCGCGTTGCTAAGGGTCTCCCTGGCCGGCGAATCGACCCACACCACCCACACTAGACTCCGTTTCGCCCCCACTGGTCCCATGCCTGCTGCACCATACATCGCCCCAGGCCCGGCGGTGCAGCTGCTGAACCCCTAACGCAACCCAGCCTGGGCTGGGTTACTTGGCGGGCTTTAGCACAGCTGCACGGTGGTACCCCCCCGGACCAACACTGTTGTACCACCTGGTACCCATGTAGGGGCCGAAGCCACTCCATAGGTACCGTAAATTATTTACGGTGTTACGAAAATGTGCCGCTGAGTTGTCTCCAGTACTAACGCGTTTGTACCGCCTGTCATACTCTACAGGGCTCGTGCCGGAGGTCTGGAAAGAGGCGAACGTACAACCGATCCCCAAGAAAGGGGATCACTCCGATCCAGGCAATTATCGACCCATAGCTGTCACCTCAGTCATTTGCAAGGTGCTTGAGCTCCTTATCAATAAGCAGCTCATGCGATACCTGGAGGATCACTCGCTAATCAATGATCGGCAATATGGCTTCAGGCCAAAACGATCAACGGGTGACCTCCTGGCATTCGTCACGCATGTATGGGGTGAGGCTATGGAAAAGTACGGCGAGTCCTTGGCTATTAGCCTGGACATCGCCAAAGCTTTCGATAGGGTCTGGCATGCTTCGCTCCTTTCCAAGCTTCCGGCATATGGTCTACCTCCTCAACTGTGCAGCTGGATTGCCAGCTTTTTAAACGAGCGCCGAGTGCGGGTCCTCTGCGATGGCCAGGCTTCTCGCTTCTTGCAAGTGAATGCCGGGAATGCCAACTCTCTTTCTTCTGCATATCAATGATATGCTATCCCTCGGGAACATTCATTGCTATGCAGATGGCAGCACACTGCACGGGAGTTACTCGGTTCGTCCGACGGCGGGGCGATCTGAGATTGAGGAGGAGAGACGACGACTCGTGGCTGATCTCGACCGTAACCTCGACAGTATCTCCCAATGGGGTGCCGAGAACTTGGTCGAGTTCAATGCCCGCAAAACACAGGCGTGTGCATTTACAGCGAAAAAAACCCCTTTCCTTCCCCTACCCACTCTTCAGAGTGCAACATTACCAATGAAGGATAATCTAGACATCCTTGGCATAGACGTACGTCGAGAGCTCAATAGCACTAAATACATTGAGAGATGTATTGGGCTAGCTTCGCGGAAACTAGGAATACTGAACAAGGTAAAGTGATTCTTTACACCGCACCAGAGGTGTCTGCTGTACAAAACGCAGATTAGACCCTGCGTCGAATACTGCTCTAACGTCTGGGACGGCTCCGCGAAGTATTTGCTGGACGCACTCGACGCTATGCAGCGACGCGCTGTTCGCATTATAGATTGTCCGGAGGTAACGGGAAGCCTTGAGCCGCTAGCCCAGCGCCGAACAATTGCTTCCTTGGCCGCGTTCTACCGTATTTACCACGGTGAGTGTTCTGAAGAGCTCTTCAATCTGATCCCACCCTCTCCCTTCCGATCCCGAACAACGCGTGCCGGGCAGAGATGTCACTCTCGTACCGTGGAAACAGTCTTCGCGAGAACTGAGCGTTTTAAACGTTCGTTTCTCTGCCGAACGATGGTGGCTTGGAACGCCCTGCCCGCGCACGTGTTTCCTCCAACATATAACCCTGGGTTCTTTAAGCGAAGCGTGAAGAGGCACATTACTGGGTCATCAAGTTGAGGGTCACTCTCTATAGTTTTCCTGTGTACTGTGAGAGTTGCCCACAATCACCAGACGTCGCCACAGCTTACCATCAGGCGGGTGGCGTCAATTTGTCGAACTAAATATAAAAAAAAATAAAAATAAAAAAATTTACCAAAGGTTAAATGACTTTTTTTCATCGCCCCATCAATGGAACGACTCATGGAACTACGGAAAAGAAGCGGTTAAAATTCATCATTGAAGGTGGGTGAACCGAGGTCATACCCTTTGTAATGTTGTATTTTTTGCAGTGGTATATTTCATTTTATTTGGTTGAAATTGGGATAATATAATGGCAACACTGGATTTCAAAGGAGCGGGCTGTAATTGGACGCCTGTGGCTGTAATTGCGTGACTTTGAGACATCCATTTTTACAAGCAGGCTGTGTCTGCATTACTTATATTACAATTTAATTTATTGTAATTTATTTCAACGTTTGGTGAGTTTTAACGAAAATCTTGTTGTTGCTGGCGTGTGTTAGCGCGTGTGCTGTGTAATTTTACACAATGATTTCTCGTTGATTTCAGGCCAGCAGGCCGGGCGAACCTCACCGGGAAGTATTCTAGAAAATGTTACTCAATATCTTTCTAAACATAAATCTATCGTTACTGACCAAGCGCACCAACCTAATACCCTGTATTAAATGATAACATAGATCTAGGATACACCTTTTATTGTATCCTAGAGTAAAAGTAGATTAATATCTTGCTGAGGCCCTCCTCAGCAAGGTATTAATCAACTTTTCCTATATTGTCTTAAGGGTTTTTGCAATAAATAATACAGTGGCTCATATGAATATTTTATTTACATCGTTAACACTATAAATAAATATTTTTGTATCCCACGTAAGTAAAATGGGGTTCTGGATGACAAACTGCAATCAAATCAATAACTCTAGAACGGAGCCATTCAGAGCAGAGAAGAGAAACCTTAGGATTTAATTGACTAAGCAAGTAGAGATGGGATGCAATGAGGTGATGATCCAAGTACTAACCACGCCCGATGTTGCTTAACTTCGGTGATCGGACGAGAACCTGATGGTGATATTTGACGCATTTTTCATTATGCGTACACTTACCGTTCTCTGAACTTTGCTAAGTTGGGCTTCAGGATCGGTAAGCTTTTCTTTGGTCTCAATCATTTTGGTTTATTTACGAGCCAAGTAGTTCACTTCAATTCAAATAGGTACTAAACAGTTAGGTTAGGTTCTTAATGAAAAACGTATTACTATTATTGAAAAATCTTACAATTTAAATAATAATTTTACTTAAATTCAAGTGCAATTAAAAGCGCTAAGACAGAAGAAAGCAGACATTAAAATTACTGTCAAGATGACTGAACATTTCAAAATAAAGAATAGTTTTGTAATTATTAACCCCTCACTGAAACCTAAAGGTATTAAAAATTAACCCATACATTCACACTGAGACAGCATAGGCTGCAACTGTCGCGCGTCAGTTGCAGTCGTAAGTCCTATACCGGGTGTTACGAAAGGGTTATATCAACCCGTAGCCAGCACCATCAGCTGGTCGACCAGAACCCGTTTCGATATGTCGCGACCGCCAAGGAAGAAAAAAAAAGTTCATAAAAAAAACATTATTACCGAATAAAATACACACATGTTTAAACAACACTAGCTAAAATCAGCTGCTTCGGTCATCGACATCAAAATAGGTACAAATAATGCGCGCCTGTGAAAACCGTTAGTTTTGATACCTAAAAATACTGTGTACGCAGTCGAGTCGAAGTCGCATTTAGCACTGTTACACAAGAAATTAACCTTTCCTGTAAACAGGTAAGATTTTTCTAAAATTGGGGACAGAGATTTTACTATCACTTGCATGTGGTGCACCTGTCAAACCACGGACGAGGATCTGGGGAAACATAACTATGTGTTGGTCAAAATTTTATTTACATAAACAAAAATAATCCTTTAAGGACGCCTACACCGCCTCGACGCCCGCGCCACCGCCAAGGGTATTGTACATACGTACCACGCGCTCATTGTCTAGTTGTAGCTACGTCAAGCCGTAGCGTTGGGACACGTTTGTTTTGATTTGAAATATCTTTTTAAATTTTTTGATGAATTTTTTTTTCTTCTTTGGCGGTCGCCATATATCGAAACGGGTTATGGTCGACCAGCTGATGATGCTGGCTTCGGGTTGATATAACCCTTTCGTAACGCCCTGTATATAACGTTAGTCTATGCGTAAGTCGTACCGTCGCGTCGTACCTACCTATATGTCGGAATGGGCTCATACAAATTAACAACAATGTACAGATAGTGCAAACCACGAAGACGCGCCCCACTATTTTTTGGTTGAGGGGATTGCGGGGTACGGGGAGTTTGCGTCTCTGGTTCACACACAGAAGGTTTAAACTTCGTAGAGTATTTTACATCTTGTCAATGATATTAAAAACATACCGAACTATACCATAAACTGTACAACATTTTGACTTTTTGTCAAAATACCCTTTGTAATTTGTGAGATGAAGTTAATTTTTTAAAAATATTTTTTTAACAACTTTTTGTATCATACTTTATTTTGCTAGTTGTATTATTTTCTTACAAAATGCAGAATCAGGTTGATCAGAAGGTGATCGACCCTGAAGCAGAGCTTTCTAATGCTCAGCGAACGGTAAGTTCTTCAACAGAAGTCCATCCCAGTCTCATCTGAAGATTAATTTGTAACTTTCACTGGCCACTGTGGCGTAGTCTTCGGATGTCATCGAGATCAGCCCAGCATTTTTCTTTAATGCACAAACAAACATATTTCCAATTTCATATTATGTCCAGAAAAGACAAAACTTTAAAGAACGTGTTAGAGACCTGTTAAAGATAAAACTGTTTGTATTAAATTATTTTGGTGACAGTTCAAAAGGCTGGCACCCATATGCAGTGTGGATAAACGTGCCTTGGGCATAACTCAGTTGGCCACACAGGAGAAACAAATGAATATTCTCAAGAATGAATTCAACGAGACCTCGCTTTGCATCAAGGTATTTAATTTTTTTGGAAAAGGCACTAGTTGACTTTAACTACCTTTGCGGCCTCTCAGAAAGGGTCAGGTACCCACTCACATCTTTGGGGGTCAGAGCTATCCTGCTTTGGTGAGTGAGGGCGATCGTAGATGGACACCCCACTGCAGGCCGGCATCCTTGCTGCTACATCAAGTTATGTAGAGTCGTAGATTTAGCGTCGTTACCGAGATCGTAATTAACTAAATCAACCACACATAAAAAAATAATTTTAAATTACTTAATTTGGTTCACACGTGTTTTCCCAATAGGTACCTTTTGTGGGAATGCTCTGATCAACTGTTACTGAGATACCAGCTGGGTTCCTTGTAATAATACTTACCTACGCGCGACAGATTTACGGTTCAGGCGGATAGGACTCATTCTAATAGATATATAGATATAGATAATAGATAGAAGATCACTCGCTAATAAATGATCGGCAATACGGCTTCAGGCCAAAACGATCAACGGGTGATCTTCTGGCATTCGTAATTCGCATGTCTGGCGTGAGGCTATGGAAAGGCACGGCGAGTCCTTGGCGATTAGCCTGGACATCGCCAAAGCCTTCGATAGAGTCTGGCATGCTTCGCTCCTTTCCAAGCTTCCGGCATATGGTCTACCTCCTCAACTGTGCAGCTGGATGGCCAGCTTTCTGAACGAACGCCGAATGCGGGTCCTCTGCGATGGCCAGGGTTCTCGCTTTTTGCAAGTGAATGCCGGGGTACCGCAGGGGTCCGTGCTGTCACCAACTCTCTTCCTTCTGCATATCAATGATATGCTATCCCTCGGGAACATTCATTGCTATGCATATGACAGCACATTGCACGGGAGCTACTGCGGGCTCGTCCGGCGGCGGGGCGGTTGGAGATTGAGGAGGATAGACAACATCTCGTGGCTGATCTCGACAGGAACCTCGACTTTATCTCTCAATGGGGTACCGAGAACCTGGTCGAGTTCAATGCCCACAAAACACAGGCGTGTGCATTTACAGCGAAGAAATCCCCTTTCCTTCCCCTACCCTCTCTTCAGAATGCATTATTACCAATGAAGGACAACCTTGACATCCTTGGCATAGACGTTCGTCGAGAGCTCAACAATAAAAACTACATCGAAAAATGTATAGGGCTAGCTTCGCGAAAACTAGGAATACTGAATAAGGTAAAGAGATTCTTTACACCGGACCAGAGGTGTCTGCTGTACAAGACGAAGATTAGACCCTGCGTCGAATACTGCTCTCACCTCTGGGACGGCTCCGCGAAGTATCTGCTGGACGCTCTCGACGCTATGCAGCGACGGGCTATCCGTATTATAGATTGTCCGGAGGTAACGGGAAGCCTTGAGCCGCTAGCTCAGCGCCGAACAATAGCTTCCTTGGCCGCATTCTACCGTATTTACCACGGCGAGTGTTCTGAAGAGCTCTTCAATCTGATCCCACCCTCTTCCTTCCGATCCCGAACAACGCGTGCCGGGTAGAGATGCCACTCCCACACAGTGGATAGCATGTTCGCGAGAACCGAGCGTTTTAAACGTTCGTTTTTCTGCCGAACGATAGTGGCCTGGAACGCCCTGCCTGTGCACGTGTTTCCTCCCACATATAATCCTGGGTTCTTTAAGCGGAGCGTGAAGAGGCACATCAGTAGGTCGTCAAGTTGAGGGCTACTCTCTATAGTATTGTGTGCTGTGAGAGTGGCCCACAATCGCTAGACGTCGTCACGACTTACCACCAGGCGGGCGGCGTCCAAAAAAAAAAATGAATGAGTTTCGGTTCATTTCAGTCATTATTTATTTACCTTTTAGTGTCCAAGATGATGATCCATGTTATCGCTGACGTAGACTGTTTTTAGATAGCACCAGAGAGTGTAGTTTAGAAGGATTTTGGAGAGGCTTTAGCCTGGCAGTAGGTCAGGTAAATAAAAAAATTAAGTTGTAGCTACTAACCCTAATAAATAACGAATGTATTTTTTCTCCAGCTAGCCACCAAAGGTCAACATGCCGTGCGTGATGCCAAGATCAAGGACAAAACAAAAGAGTCCATTCTCCGGTACGAGAGTCTGGATTTAGAACTGAAGGATGAACAATCCCAAGTGGCTGAATTAAATATATTGGACGATTTGGCGCAGAAAACTATCCAAAATCTCTATAAAACAGTTCCAACAGAAGTTGAAGTTAGTCAAAAATAATATTCTGGACGTTCATTCAAAAAGTTTCCTATCTGCAAATTCTAATTTATCAAAAATCTAATTACAAAAGCACAAATATTGGCTTTCAATCTATTTATACAAGTATATTTGGAGAAGAAATATTAAAAGATCTGCGTTAAAAGGTCCAGAACCGATTTTAAACTTAGCTGCAAAGACTTTCAATACATAGACACGAAGAGTAATACTGAAAAACTGCGTCATTGTTGCCAATGGGCAACAACTCATAGTCAATTGGGCATATTGTCCTATAAACTTAATTAATTTTATTGTTTAATTTCTATAATAAGTATATTTTTGTATTTCAAAGCAAAAATTAGTTTACTTAACTATTCTTAAAATATTAAGAAATAAACTAATAATTAATTATTAATAAATCAGTACCAGTTAATTTCTATAATATTTTTTCAAAATTTATTACGTGATTGAATTTGACAGGAGTTGGAATTAATAGAGAAAGCAAACAACAGTCTACGTCGTATGGAGAATCGGCTCGACTTGGCCACCAAGAAGCTCTGTGTCGTTAATGCTGATAACAACGAAATAAGAGACGAGATTCAAATGCTACTTGTAGACAGGTTAGTCAACTAGTGGTCATCTATATGGCCGAATCCTTGCGAACATTATTCGAGCTTTTTGCCTCATTTCCCCAAATCAAAGAAGCTTCGATTAAAAAATTGTTTTAAATCAAAGAATATTTGTGCCAGGTCTAGTTGAGATCCGATAAAAAATGTGGACGCTATTCCGTAAACCAGACAGACGAAAGCGAAGTCCAGTATGGTTTCGAAATGCGAATGGGTCCATAAGGGAATATTAAAAATTAAACTGTAAACTAGTGGTCGCCCTATGGTTCAACAGTAGACCTCGCGAACATTAAAAACATTTTTTGATATTAGTCCCCCTCCCCAATAAAAAAAACTCAAATTCAAAATATTTTTTCTAGTAAAGGAATACTTGTCAAGTTTCGTGGAGATTGGATAGTAAAAGAGGCTGCTATTCCGGAAAAACATTAAAACGTTGTTTGACCTTATTTACCCCCTTTTCCCTCCAATCCAAAAAGCTCACGATGAAAAAATGTAATTAAATCAAGGAACACTTGTGCCAAGTTTCGTAAAGATCGGATAAAAACTGTGACTGCTAGACCGGAACACACATACAGACAGACAGACGGACGAAAGCAAATTGTCCAATCTCGAAATGTAGACGCTTCGCTCGTTCGGTCGATTATCGTTTTTACCAATAGCTACACCCCCTATATAGATCATTCTGTAGCCTTCATATATCGTCAGGAATGCCTTCAACATCCAATGGAATCGTATTATAGGCAAACTTATGAAGGGCAAGGAGTACCTGATGGACATATTTGAAATAGCTTCAGCTGCTTTTGGGGCCCGTGAGGAGTGCTGCAGGAAACTCGACGCTTTGAAATGGAAGGGACTCTTTCAGCTTAATAAAGATGTTTCCGTATGTATAATACTCTTCTTCCTGCGTAGACCAAAAAGTACTTCATTACAGTTATTTCTGCAGTTCTGTTGTGTCGAATATAGAAATTAATTGATATTTGTACCCAAAGGAAATGCAAGGTTGCGAGGGAGATATAAACCATTTAGCAAAACTGGAAGAGTTTCTCAGAACAAAAGGCACTAAAAGAATATGCGAGGTAGACGAGAAGGCAGATATAAAGAGATACGAGGAGATGCTTCGGTGTGAGACTAAGATTGATGAGCTTGATGAGCTGCTTAATGAAATATTTGTAAGTGTACTAATTAGTTCGTTAATTATCCAGTTTATTATTATGCTACCATTATATATTATGTATAGTTAATAAATGTTTCTCCTTGGCAGTGGGGCTCATGGCTAAGTGGTAATCAAATAGGTTACGCAAACACTAGTCAGAACGGTCTTAGGATGGGTGACCAATTTTTAAGCCACTGACATCCAAGCGCGTTATGCCGTTGTCGGTTCCGGTTGCCGTACAAACATTTAGGACTAGTCTTTGTATTCGTATACCTACTAAAGGACTTTACAAAAAATAATAAGCAAAGGTCCAGTCCACATAACGTGATGCTGTGATCAAAAGAAATAGGAATTGATTTGATACTATAATATGTAAATAGATAGTGGCTATTAGTGTTCAAACTTTTAATAATTTTTGTATTCCGTTAAACAGAATTACGCCGGAACTTCCGCATCGAGCAACATTATGACAAACTTTGCAAGTGTGGAGACGGAAAACTTCTCTTGTTTCCATCTGCTCTGTAAAGTTGTTGAACAGTCAATAGGCTTGAGGAAGGAGGTCGATATTTTGAGGCAGACGATATGTGAGTTCTTATTCTTTGAACATCAACAAATACTTTGATCAGTAGGCAGTTATGCTATTATATATAAGTTCATCTTCTTTCTCGTCTGGCCAGTATAATAACATTCAGTAGACTTCATACTTTGGTGTTTTGATCAATTAGATCGGATATCGCTGGATTTTGCTTAATGCCTAGGAAATATCCATAGAGACACGAAGACAAACTGATACTTTCGGACTCAGAATCTCTTAGATGGTTAAGTATCTAAGGTACTTAACCACCAAACCAAATCGTCTGTGACCTGGAGGCTAATACGACGATGTGAGTTCGATCCCCGACTACTACACTACTGATGTAAACCCACTCCTAAAGCGTTGGTTTCCTTGGTAAACGGTGCCGCTTAAAGCGGTCACAGCACAGCGGCGAATTCACTTCACCAGAACGTTGTAGGTAAACAAATTGGCTCGGTTTTCTAGAGGGCGGTGATTGACACTCTTGTTTACATTGAAAAGCATCAATTACGTCACCCCTTTCCTGGGAAATCCTAGATTCCTAGATAAACACCAGCAGTTTTAACTGGAGGAAGTAATTAGAAAATAGTACATAAGTATTCCTTATTAACGAATATTTCGACCAACTACTTACTTGGTTGCTAGTAAATTGGTTTAATATGTGATATAACGTACAGTGGATGCTTACGATCAAAATGAAGCAACTCAAGATAAGCATCAAAGGAAACATGCCAAGCTGACTGCGGAACTTGCCGAATTACAAGCAAAGACACAGGGTATGATGGAGCAATACGTAGCAGCTGAAAATGCTATTATCAAGTGTCAAAATGGAATTGCAGAGCTTGTCTCGTAAGTAACACAAATATTGCTGGAAGAACAGATCTCTCATCTCTCTCATCATCTCAGCAAAGAGAGGGGAATTCAGCCTACATATACCACGCTGGCCAGACGGGTTGGTATAGAGTGCAATGTCGAGTTTTCCTTCTCTAGAGAATACTCCACATACGTACATATATAATTATCTGTTCTCTCTGAGACAGTCTTGAGAATGCCTCGTTTAGAGGTGAAATATTTGTCGACGTTTTAATGTCTTCTATTTTTGTGAAAATAATGCAATTATGTCAGCAAGAATGTCTCGTTTAGAGGTGAAACAATTGTCGACGTCTTTTGTTTTTGCGAAAATAATGCTATTATATTTTGAAAAGTTTGAACATCATACTTACCATTACTTTGTCATGGATTTTCGCCAGGTAACGCCTGATTCTATCCAATATTTGATATATAATTATGCCTGTTTCCCCGAAGGACTAAACAGAGGAAAGAATATTGGATAGAAACAGGCGTTATCTGGCGAAAATCCATGACAAAGTAATGGTAAGTAAGATGTTAAAACTTTTCAAAATATAATAGCATTATTTTCGCAAAAACAAAAGACGTCGACAATTGTTTCACCTCTAAACGAGACATTCTCAAGACTGTCTCAGAGAGAAAGAGATAATAAACGCCAGCTTTTCACCAATAATTTTACTGGTCCCATGTGGTGGCGAACCTTTTTGTCGTAACCGGGCACTTTTTGCACGAGCATAGTCTGTTAGACGACAGTTGCACTGCTTTGGCCCGGTGTTCGGCGACCATTTAGAGTGCACAGACCTGTGAACAGAAAAACCATAGGAGCTATATTATTTTTAGACCAACTTCAAAAAAGATAGTTACCTTTTTTTTATAAAACTTATTTAACGGTTCTCAATTCCCGGGAGAACACATTCCCGGGATAAAAAGTAACCTAAATTACACCTTATTACATCAGCTATCTGCCAGTAAAAGTCCCGTTAAAATCGGTCTAGCTGTTCCAGAGATTACTGGCAACAAACAGACCGACAGACAGACAGACAAAAAATTTAAAAATTGGATTTTTATGTCAGTATCGTGTATACTACCACGATGGACATGGAATGGGACCAAATTGATATGGGATCACGGGAGTAACATAACATAAATATTCTTTATTGTACAGCACAGTTTAGAAAATATATTAAATTTCTTTTTTATAACTACTAAATGTACAAGGGAGCCTTATCGCTAATAGCGATCTCTTCCATGCAACCTTAGAATGGAAGTATTAGATTTGAATTAAAAAAAATCAAACTCTGTTCACCCAGTCCGAAGATATCAGGTAAAAAACATACAGAACCTCTTCCTTTTTTTGGAAGTCGGTTGAAAAAGATAGTAATTGAGCGAAACTCAATCTTAGGTGACTCATGTATTTTGTTTGTCCGCATACTCCTCCTAAACGCCTGAACCGATCTCCTTCAAACTTACCACAGTGATAACATGTGGCGTATCAGAACAAAAAAAATTGAACATAAAAAAATAAATCGATGTCGAAAATTTAACACTTCGCTCAGTTTTTTTGCAACAGCAGCATGCATTGCATACCTAGTTGGAAATTAACACAAACACTTCAATTTTATTTATCTGTATGGATTTTTAATTGATAGCTACTACTTGCCAAGAGGTCACATTTTAATTTGTTTCCATTCTCGTAATTGGAAGTTTTATATCATAAAACCTTGAGTTACAGCCACCGTACACTAGACGACATGTCGCCGCGTCTACTCGCAGCGTCTTGTTGCGGCGTTGTCGTTTGCTTTTGGCGTCTTGTCGTCGCGACTAGACGCGGAGCTGTCGCTAGCGTCGGCGACTAGTCGTTACGACAGACGTCATGCAGGAAGCGATCATTAGTAGTGGAGTATTCGAGAGAGACGGTTGGTGTTCATCTTGTGAGTTAATAAGGAGCCTCTAGTTGCACTTGCCTTGGTGCTTATAATGCAAATGAAAATAAATGCTCAGCGCTCACAGCGTGACTGACGACTGCGGACTGACGCAGAGCTGTCGCGCGACTGTCGTCGTGTGTGCGCGTGCACGGCGCGTCTAGACGTGGCGACAAGTAGCGAGCGCGCGCGACTCCCCTAGCTTGTCGTGGCGACTCCGCGACTCTGTCGCCAAGTTTGCGAAGCTTTGAACAAAATATATGAAATTGACGGCCGCTGCCTGTCGCCGCGTCTAGACGCCGAGCTGTCGCTGTCGCGTGTCTCCTAGTCTGCGCCTGGGGTTGATCTGTTTGGCTTGTGAATTATTTTCTTTCACAGATTAGCAAGATGCGACATCACACCACTACTGGTTCTCCTCGGTAACCACCGGGAGGTTACCAAGTGGAATGTGATGTCATTCCTCCATATTCTGGAGTGCGAAATAAAGAGTCTACTTGAAGTAGGATACGGTGCTATTTCTGTATGTATATTTCAACATTTTTTTTAAATATATAAGCCATAAAAGCTTGTGCTATGGGATCTAGACAACTGCTAAACATTCATATAAATTTCGAAATACATACATAATAAACATAGAAAACACCCAAACTCCGAAACAAAAATTTTTGTGGATCACACAAATATTTGATTCGACCCGGGAATCGAACCCAAGACTCCGGAGTCGAAAGCCGATGCATAACCGACCACGCCACCGAAGCAGTTATAATAGAGGTGGCCAGAAATATCGCTGTTATTTATCACAGTACCTATCCATCGGTTTAACCATAGATTGTTTTCTGTACGGAATACAAAATAAAAATAAATAAATGTAAGTACATAAGGCAAAGAGGAGGGTAGGAGGGTCGTACCTATTTTTTATTTACTTGGTTATTTCATTTAAGCTTCAGACGTTCTTATTTTAATGACTAGTGGTCGCCCTATGGTCGAACAGAAGACCTCGCGAACATTAAAATAATTTTTTGTGACCCTCCCCTCTCCAATAAAAAAACTCCACTGAAAATATTGTTTCTATACTATTTCCATTTCTTTAAGCTCTCGATCACAGTTCTAATTTGATAGTTGTAATGTTGTGACCAAATAAGTAATGATATCGATCGCATATATTTATTATATTTTGAACAAAGACACCTACAACCAAAACATTCAAATCTATTTTTACCTGTCGTTATAATTATTTCGTTTCATTGTCAAGAACCTACCTATACCTACTCGTACTTATTTTACAACAGCTTCGAAAATTTAAAGAAGCTTTTAAAGAAGTTGGCATTATCAATCAAGAATTAATACGTATAACATCTTGTAATGAAATATAATATTAGTTAATAAATTTGTACAAAAGTATACGGTAGTTTTTTTTTTTTAATTCCGCGGCCAAAGGCCGCGGCCGCTCTAACGTCCGTTGCCGGGCGTCTCTGGTTACAAGCAGGTATTTCCAGTGGCGCCCGGCAGACTTTGACCACCTCTGTGGTCTCTGCGGGTGTTTGGTCGGGATGAGGATCCCGCGTCGTTGGGGTAGGGTTTTATCCCGCGTCAGTGAGTGAATCTGGTTGCGTGCTATGGGGCAAAGGCCCCGCAGCACGCAACCCTTCTAGCCTGCTTCTGTAAGGACGGCGGGTGGCGATCCCGCCGTCCTCAGGCCCCGATAATGGAGGTCGATGGTCTTGGGCGTAGATGAGTCTGCGGCACCCTCGCCGCTGACTCTCGGCGGGAAGGGTACGCTCCCTCTCCCTCTCGGCCGCCTCCTTCACGAGCATGACTTGCTCGCAGAAGGACACGGCCGCGTTCCACCTACTCGCGCTGGAGACCATGCTCCAAGCCATGGTCTCCAGCGAGAGGGTATCCACGCCCAGACCCACTACGAGGTCCCGGCGCTGACTCGCCCACACTCAACACGTTGGTGGCAACGTGTGGAGTGCGGTGTCGTCGTCGAAAACCTCGCAGTGTTGACACCGGGCTGTGACCTCATGATGGATACGAAACAGATAGCTACCGAAGCGTCTATGCCCGGTAACGATCTGCGTCGCACGATACGTGAGGTCACCATGCTGCCTCTGCAGCCAATCGTCCATGATCAGTCTCACCGCCGCGATGATGATGGTAACCCACCTGAAGTATACGGCAGTAGTTTAGTTTTATACATTTTGTAAAAAAAATATCGGGTCTGTTATCGTGTAACGTTTATCGATAGCTGCATTCCTATTAGTTTCTCCGACTCTTTTATAATCTTGTACGTGCGTTAGCGTCATATTTTTATAAAATAATGCGTAAATAATGTAAAAAAAAAAACTGACGCTCGTTCAAGTTTTCACAGGAGCTGTCATCGAGAGCTTAAAGAAATGGAAATAGTATATATAGTAAAGGAATACTACTTGTGCCAAGTTCCGTTAAGATCGGAAAAGGCCACCGCTAGCCCTGAAGAACAGTAAAACGTTATTTAATATTTACCCCATTTTCCCCTCACTCAAAAAAAGCTCACTATGAAAATATTGTATTAAATCAAGGAACACTTATGCCAAGTTTCGTGAAGGTCAGATAAAAACATACATTCAGACAGACGGACGAAAGCAAAATTGTTCAATCTCGAAACATAGACGCTTCGCTTCGCAATAGAGCCTAATCTAATTTTCATTTAAAAAATAAGTAAGTATTCCAAATTGGCGTCAAATTCAAATATTGAACATTTTTTTATGATTCTTTAGCCTCCAAAACCAACACCTAGACGCCGAACTCAAGAACCAACAGAACCGAAGTTAGTAGCAGATCCCTGCGTGCCAGTTCTCCGACCGAACATAATTGAGAAACTAGTGCCATACCTACCATGTGCTTAGTAAGAACCTTACTCAAATCCCACTTTGGTCTATTTATTATCACACCAATCTCAAAGGCTTGCTAAGCTCATCTGTAAATAAGTTGCTCACACCACTCGCTGACTTTTTTTCCGCTCTCTTAACTTTCATTGCGTGTCCGAGCGCAATTTTGGTCACCTAAGCGACCTCTATCAAGCGCGGGTCTACTATTATAAAAGTTCCTGGTCAGCCACAATAGACTCATCTTCCATGGGCCTTAAAAATTATTTGCGAAATGTGAGCCTTTATCCTCTATTAAACTGTTGCACTCAATATTATGTCACTTCTGGGCCGAACTGGTGTTTTTTCGTAGTAGTTGTGTAGTAAGTTATTATTTGAGCAGTCGGATTTTTAAATTATTTTTTCTTCAATAGTTGCGTACAAGATTTCATCATGAACCAAGTATTTGAAACGCCAGCAGAAGTGATAGACAAGAAATACATCGACTACATATTGCACATGGAGAAGCCTAACACTAAATTTGGAATATATACTCTAACTATACCCAAGTTAGTTCGCTGATTATTCGATATATTCCCTGTGCCACGCTTACCACTAAGCCGTGATCATGATGGATTTCTATGATCGCGAAGTTACACTACGTAAATTAACGAACAAAAAAATCATGAGTCGAGTACGCCCGAATTCAATCCGGTTTAGGCGCAAGGGTCATTTGCCCGACTTCCTGTAAATGAACTTGAGTTAAACAATTTGTGCATCGGATAACCGAATAGGCTTTCTTTCTCCAGCTTGCAACCGAATACGGGCTAACGATCACAATAATTGCGCCATTACAGACTCTCATTGGCAGACTCCGGAATCGGCCAATGCGATTCTTGAAATTTATGGACGCGACTCGTAATAAAATAGAACACACTCATAATGCCCAAAAGGGACCCCGTCTCAGCCCAATGTTGCATCTTAAAATAATAGGTATACAACAAAAAATAAAAACCTCTAAACAAAACCTATTTCTCCCCTTGGTAGAAAATTGTTGGCATAATAACTTTAACCGTTTGCAATGCACGTAACTATTTTCTTTCAAGTGCTGTTCAGGGCGGGAACACCCAAATACTCCGAAAAACTTTATTCCGAATTTCGATGTTCCGATTTTCAAAAGTCCGAATTTCATAATACCTAAGAATTCTAAATGGAGTCAGGCGTTACCTGGCGAAAGTCCATGATAAAACAATGGTAACTATTACGTTTAATTTCTGTCTCAAAGAGAACAGCTAAAAAAGAAAGGCTGTTCTCTTTGAGACAGTCTTGAGAATGCCTCGTGAAGAGATGAAACATATGTCGACGTTTGTAATGTCTTATTTTGAGCGAAATTGTGCTATTATTTAAAAAAAAAACATCATATTTACCATTGTTTTACCTAAGAATTGTAATGTCTATTATTAAAAATCACGAAACTTATTTTACCGAAAGTAATTAATGCGATTTGTTAGTTTTCCGATTTTCATACGTTCGAAGAGTCAAATGCTCGAAGGGTTCTCGGTCCGAAACACGACATTCCGATGTTTAATACTTCAAATAAACTAAAAGTCAACATGTTTGTTCTACAGAATTTAGTGACAGAAAGAAATCGTTGCAGAACCAACTTTTTTTTTTTTTTTTTTTTTTTTATATTTGGGAGAGGGTGGGATCAGGTTGAAGAGCTCTTCAGAACACTCACCGTGGTAAATACGGTAGAACGCGGCCAAGGAAGCAATTGTTCGGCGCTGAGCTAGCGGCTCAAGGCTTCCCGTTACCTCCGGACAGTCTATAATGCGAACAGCGCGTCGCTGCATAGCGTCGAGTGCGTCCAGCAAATACTTCGCGGAGCCGTCCCAGAGGTGAGAGCAGTATTCAACGCAGGGTCTAATCTGCGTTTTGTACAGCAGACACCTCTGGTGCGGTGTAAAGAATCGCTTTACCTTGTTCAGTATTCCTACTTCACGCAGTCTGGTCTGGGTATCTGGAATGGGTAGAAATGGACTAGGTTAGGTTAGAACGCCGTTAGCCGCGGCAGCAGCCGGCGAAGCGCCGGAATTGATCTTTCTTTTTTTTTTTTTTTTATATTTAGGTCGACAAATTGACGCCACCCGCCTGATGGTAAGCTGTGGCGACGTCTGGCGATTGTGGGCGACTCTAACAGTACACAGGAATAATATGGAGAGTGGCCCTCAACTTGACGACCCAGTAATGTGCCTCTTCACGCTTCGCTTAAAGAACCCAGGTTTATATGTTGGAGGAAACACGTGCGCAGGCAGGGCGTTCCAAGCCACTATCGTTCGGCAGAGAAACGAACGCTTAAAAGTTCGGTTCTCGCGAAGACGGTTTCCACGGTATGAGAGTGACATCTCTGCCCGGCACGCGTTGTTCGGGATCGGAAGGGAGAGGCAGGGCCGAGCCGCCCCTATGTATAGGGGCGCCCGCGCCGCCACCGAAATTATTTTGGACGACAATGATTTTAAATACAATGGATTTCGGATCATCGCTCAAAAGTGTCCGAACTAAAAGAGAAACAAAACGCTAAAAGAGAAACAATCGCGCGCCAGTCTTGATTTTGACAACTGAACGACAACACGTTGCACAATGCCGTACTGTATTGTAAAAACGTGTAAAAACTACGAAAAAAAAGCAAATTGAAGACGGTGTATCATATTTTCAGTAAATAAGCTTTTGTTTTATTATTTGCAATTTATTATTTCACTTAAAATACAGTATTTCGTCGATAATAAATTAAAAGACAAAAGTAAATATTGCAATCCAGTCCAATACCGAAGTACCTATCTGTCTCTTTCGAACTCATCCCAAGCTCAGTAAAAAGAAAGAGACCATTTCATTTTCACTGAATAATGTACTAACAAAATGACCATTCAGATTTATTCGGATTACCGATAGCGATAAAACTATTTGGAACAAAGATTATAGTGGAGACGCCTTGGCTCTTTATGATTTTTTTTTCGTTATATGAACCAACATCTATTTCAGTTTTCCTCGGGATCCAGTACACTGTGCACAATGGAAAAATATTATTGCCCTAGCACGGCGAGAAGAATATTTTGATCCAAAAAATAACAATCTTGTTTGTTCGGCTCATTTTATGGACATAACAAAAAGAGGTCCGATCTTTATGAAACTTGTACAAGAATCCCTTGATTGAATGGAGGAGATAAGCCCAAACATGTTTTTAATTTTCACAGGGTATCATTGTTTTGTCATAAATATAATTACACATGTCATTTTATTTCGTGTATGTACTGTTATTTTCTTTTTATTTGGATTCTCGGTAATGTATTCCCACGGGAATCGGGGCCGAGATAACTATATCTCGCGGGCGGAGTCACGGTGATCAGCTAGTAGCCAATAATTTCGTATCCCAAAAATTAACCATAAGATAAAAATAAAATTAATGATGCGCAGTTTTAGCAACTAATTCAGTCACTTGAAACACGGCTATCTTGTAGTAGACGTAGCGACATAGCGTTATGAAAATAGTAATGAAAGCGGAAGAACTTTGACACCCGCAAGAAGTTTGGCATTTATAATATTATAATTAGTTAAATTCATTAATTCCCTTTTTGTTATTCATACACTACAGTTACTTATTATGAAACTGACTCGAAAAAAAAAATCTTTGTCAGTCGTTAATTAGTTTTTCAGCTTATTTCGTCTAACATAAACAAGTAATTACAATTTATAAGATTATGGAATTTATTGTAGTCTTACATTAATTATTACGCCTACGTAGGTACATATCATGGAATCCTTAAAAGACTTTAACAAAATAAACCTACTCCATTGTTTCTATGTTCACGTAGTTCAAGTATAAGCTGCATAAGGTGAATTAGTCAGGCGGACAGATAGAAGCTACGTAATGCGATAAATTAGTGCAAACAAAAGTGAACACTATTCCGTTGAATCAAGGTTTAAATTTTAATATGAAATTTGTTTATATCTATGTATGCCTATGTATAATGTATAGGTCGACTCGAGACATTATTTTCTTGCGATTTGTTCTAGATCCTATGTCCGTTGTATTATAAGGTCTTTGTTGGACGACGTATTCTTTTTAGTAGAGTAGGTACCTATCGATAAGTAAGTAACAGCAACATGTCTTGCAAGGCTCCAAAGATAATATTCACGATGGTTGTTTCCACCTGGGATTTAGTTTACATTGATTAGGTACCTACCTACGATCAAAAGAACTGCGCGGATCAATTTCATCATGGCACGCCCGCCGTGAGTTTGTTTATGAACGCAACCCGATGCGGTATGTGCGACGCAAGCCGAGAGGAGCCACGGGTATTCCCCCGTCCGGGGGAACCGGGCGCCACTGGAAATACCTGCTGCGTGTAACCAGAGACGCCCGGCAACGGACGTCAGAGCGGCCGTTTGGGCCGCGGAGTTATAAAAAAAACTGGTATTCCCCGATTTTAACGAACGAGAGAGCCAAAATAATTGTTGTAATACAGTCGAATTAAAAACCTCAACCGAGTTCAAAAAAATTCTGTTGAAAAATTTAAATATTAATCTAGTATGTATCCGGTTATACTGGCCTTGGTTACCTGGTTGAAACGTCAGGCACAAAAGGTATGTACCTACCTACCTGTGCATATATCATTCTCTCTATGGCCGGCAGCGAAGAATGTTGGGCCGCCGTCGCCTCCTTCGCTCGGGAGGTGATGGCGGCAAAGAGAGAGGCCCTGCGGGAACGGGAGCGTGCAGGCCACACGCTTCCGCCCCGCCGGGCACCAGTCAGGGGGCGACGGCTTATTGCATACGCCCAAACCACCGACTGATAGGGCCGTGAGCGGTGGGTCGGGGGGCCCACCGCTCACGTCTCGCTCCCCCCCGCAGCGAGACGGTGAAGTGCGTAAATGCATCACCGACCACGTAAAAAATAAAAAAATAAAAAACCTGTGCATATATAGGTATGATACGTGCTAATTCCCTTCGAATATTATAATAGATTATGTAACCCTATAGCTTAGTTAAAAGTTAATAGTCTATTAGGTACATACTAAACACAATATATGTACCTACATATTGTGTTGGTACTGGACTGTTTTACGTCTTCAAAACTAGAAGAAGAACGTGGTAAAATACAATTAAAAGAAGTAATTAATATTTTACGACTGTACTCTAAGTACATGGCTTCCTAAGAATCATTTGCACAACAAGTGCAGGAGGTGGCACCGTGCGGTGCAGTGGGGCGCCTACTGACACACTCACTGTACTGGGCTGGGCGACTCACCAGCTGCAGTAGATCCAGCAAAGTGGGCGCCTGATCTCACCTGTCTGGTATCCGTGTGAACCCGTATACCGACATCTACTGCAGTAGTAAGTGACAAGACGCAGAGACTAGCTTCGTCTAGAACCGTGTGGTTAGATGGGAATCGACCCACCAGACGAAAGGGTTCCAAAACCCCCCTGATGCGTGGGCACCAGGCCCGTACCGGTCACCACCGGCATGCGGCACGGCGACACATCAGGATTATCCTCGACCTAGTGGGGCAGCCTTCTAGGGGTGGTTGGTCCCATTTGGGGCCCTGTGTTATACGTTAGGTTAGGCGGACGGCCAGCGGCACCAAAGTTTCTAAGGGTTCCTGGCCAAGGCGGGTCGACCCACACTTGACTGCACTGCGCCACTAGTGCCATGCCTGCTGCACCACACACACATCGCCCCGGGCCCGGCAGTGTTGCATCTGAACCCCCAACACAACCCAACCTAGGCTGGGTTACTTGGGGGGCTTTATACCATCTGTATCAACACTGATGTACCACCTGGTATTATGTATACCGTGTATTGCCTCGTCCGTTGATCAGCAAGTGTGCCGCTTGCAGGTGAGGTCGCTGGGGCCCTGAAGATGTTTTGGTCCCTTAAACCAATTAGCGTTTTATTTTTCGCTGTAATTGGCAAGCGAATTGGTTTTACATATTTATAAAAAAAAACATTGAAACATGAAGATTCGTAAAAAAAGGCGCTTCATAGGGTTAGCACACAGGCGCTGCCAGGGGTCGGCTCGGCCCTGGGGAGAGGGTGGGATCAGGTTGAAGAGCTCTTCAGAACACTCACCGTGGTAAATACGGTAGAACGCGGCCAAGTAAGCGATTGTTCGGCTCTGTGTTATATAAAAAATTTGGGAAACATACTTTGGCATGTGACCAGGGAAACAAAATATTTTTATTCGAAACAAAATATTTTTATTCAAAGTATTTTAATAATCAGAATTCTTATTGTTGATGCTTCGAAATATCATTAAGTCGGACTTTTTGTTATTAGATCTATTGAAGCTCGGTATTTTGAGAGTAGTAGGTAATTATAAACGTTAGGAATATTGAAATTTAGGAATTATAAAAATAGGAATAATAATCAATCGGAGTTGTTTTATTCGGAATTGTGAACCAGTCGGAATTATGAAAATCGGTATATTGAAATTCGTATTTATGACTGACGGAATAAAGTTATTCGTATTTGTGTAGTGTACCCGTTCTAAGCCTATTGGTGGAAAGATTTGCTCAACATTATGGGCGTGCTTCAAGGATGTAATCTAATCTACGCCCAGTTTACTTTAGCCTCTTGCAAATGTAGTATGAGCACTAAACTACCAAGTTTATGGACTTGCACAAGTTTGTTCTTAATTTTTTCTACATTTTTTTTCAGTAAGCGTCATCCGCTTCGTTCAGCAATGCTTTGATACTATTTGGAAACTATCACTACAGAAAATAATGTAATGGAAATCATAAAAAGATGAATAAATGTTATTAAGTAGCTGTAGAACGTCGTTTTTTCTCTGGCACCAAAATCGCCTCACAGAGGGCACCACTGTTGAACGGGGTGGTGGAGCGGGGTACACAAAGAAGTACTCGGAGAGTGGTTTAACGAAGAATAATAGTAATCAAAAAATATAGCCTCTGACTGGCTTTCCTACGAGCGGACTCGAGTAGGTATAAGGCATCCAGCAACGGTGGGTGGCCGTCTACCGTCCTCGAGTCAGTCCTAAGAGGTCCACATGGATACTCAAGCAGTGGTTGAGGTATCCAGCACACGCTCCTAGTCTCTACTCGTAGCAAGTAATTCACAACAATATCAATAATACGCCGAGGAGGTCATTGACCCTTTGAGAATCTTGACACTGACTTCTAAAGTTACCGGTAGCGCCATCTAGTTACCTCTTTGGGGATTATTCCCAGTAGTTCCATGTAACCAGTTCCACATTGAACTTTTGCAACCTTACAATATACGATTTGTTCCATGTAATGGAACAAATGGTACAAAAATCGTTTTTATAGGGTTATGCTCCGCTGTACCACTGGTTTATACCACCAGTGGTAGGACGGGTAAAATTGGTATGCTCCGTGGTTCTCCTCCAGTGGTACAGTGGAGAAAATATGTATCAAAGAAGAATCAAAGAATCAATTTCATTTATTCAGTTTAGGCACATAAAGAGCACATATGAATGTCAAAATTTTACAATTTTGTCAAGTAATATTATAAAAATACTAAATTAAGTAAGTACATAAATAACCATTAGAAAATGATTCTTTCGCTGGTTCGGTAATTTGGTTCTCCTGAGAAGAGACCAGCAAGAAACTCAGGTAGATTATCCATTTTCTTTTTTAATATTGTTTTGTTTACATTGTTACAATTAGTTTCTATTGTATTATACGAGTGGCCAACAACAGAAGATTAGGGTGACCATGCATTTTTATCATTAAGATATTCGTCTACATTATAGTAGCCTTTCATCATCAAACATTTTTTAACTACTATTTTAAACTTATTAAGAGGCATGTCAACCAAATCCTGAGGAATTTTATTATAATTTTTTATACATTTGCCAACAAACGAATTACCAACTTTATGAAGTCTAATTTTTGTCATTGCCAATTTATTTTTATTTCTTGTATTAAAATTATGGTTATCGGAATTTTTTTTGAATAGATCTATGTTCTTCCGTACATATAAGATGTTGTCGTAAACATATTGAGAAGCAACTGTTAAAATATTAATTTCTTTAAATAATTCTTTCAGCGAGTCACGGGGTCCGAGTCTATAGATTGCTCGTATAGCTCGTTTCTGTAATATGAATATTGTCTCAATATCGGCAGCTGAGCCCCACAGCAGCAGACCATATGACATAACGCTATGAAAGTAGCTAAAATAAACTAATCGTGCCGTTTTTTCGTCAGTCAGAGACCTTATCTTTCTAACCGCATAGGCAGCTGAGCTAAGTCTTCCTGCCAAGGCTGTGATATGAAGACCCCATTGTAGTTTACTATCTAGAGTTATCCCAAGAAAAACTGTGGTATTGACTATTTGAACTAATTCATTATTCATAGTAATATGATTATCCACCTGTCTAACATTGGGCATAGTAAATTTTACACATTTTGTTTTCTTCGCATTGAGCAGCAAGTTGTTACTTGTGAACCAATGCAATATTTCCGAAAGGGTATTATTTACATCGTCAAGTGCTACTTTTTGTCTATCACTTTTAAAAATTAATGATGTGTCATCAGCAAATAAAACTATCTCACAAAGATTTTTAGTGAAATAAGGAAGATCGTTTACGTAAATTAAGAATAAAAGGGGTCCTAATATAGAGCCCTGGGGTACTCCCATGACTAATGAGGCGCCAGAAGAGTCGGTGCCATTAATGTTTACTTTTTGTACTCTACCAGTGAGGTAAGACTCGAGTAAGCCAAGTGAGCTGTTCGAAACACCATAATAACCTAATTTTAGTAGCAAAGTCCCATGATCAACACAATCAAAAGCTTTTGATAGATCACAAAATATACCAATAGCATCCTGCTTTTCCTCCCAAGCATCAAATATATGTTTCACAAGTGCAACTCCTGCATCCGTTGTGTTCCTGCCTTTAGTGAAACCAAACTGTTTGTTATGAAGTAACTTATTGATGTCACATTGTATGATGTATGACCCGTCATTCCCCTCCTGAGTTCTTCTCTTAAGGTGGACTACGGGCACTTTTTCTTGCCAGTGATCCACCTAAAAGTAATATTGAAAAATGAATACGAAAGAACAAATTAAACTCGAAAAAACAAATTAATGCCGAAAAAAAATTATAACTTTAAATTAAATTATGGTCAGTCTCTTTAATCTTGAAGCCTCTTATGTTGTTATGTATTCCTGGTACATTTGAGGTTTGTGTCTTTTATATAATGGATAATCATTTTCATCTGTACTTCGTGCACCCTGTTCACACATTTCTTTATTTTTCATCGGGACAAAAAAAATGTATCATGCACTTAGTAGGGCACTATGGATATCTTACCAGAGCCGCTTGGGTCCCTCTCTCTATTATAAGATAATACAAACAACAAAAGTACTAGGAGTACAGAACTACAAAAGAGCACTCGCCAACAGTTATCTCACTCAGTTTGGTTTATTCAAAATGTGTTCGAACATGTTTTGTTCAGAAACCGTTCACCTTTGATCGTGCTTAAAAAAAAGTCATAGATTCTTCTGTTTTATGCTTTGTTGAGGTAGACAGAGCTGTTTATTGTGCCCATATTTCGATTTATATTTCGATTAGACACATTGATGGTGAGGTTATCTTTTATCTGGGGGCACGGCAGTGGCCCCCGCCATAATAACTTGCTTGTATGTTTGTAACCGACTCTTTTGGTTTCGATTTTGCCCCTTCGTCCACGTTCATAACCAAGATTTCATAACTGGTTATGAATATGCTGACAGGGGTGAAGTGGTTTAGCACGCTAGACCTGAAAAGTGGCTACTGGCAAGTTGAAATCGATCCGAAGGATAAAGAGAAGACTGCATTTTCCACAGGAAAGGGTATGTGGCAGTTTAAAGTTATGCCATTTGGTTATGCAACGCCCCGGCTACTTTTGAAAGATTAATGGAAATTGTACTCGCCGGATTGACTGGGGACGCCTGTCGTGTCTATTTAGATGACATTATCATCGTGGGCCGTACGTTAGAAGAGCATCTTCAAAACCTGGAAAGCGTGCTTGTAAAGATTCGAAGCGCGAACCTGAAGCTCAGCCCAAAGAAGTGCACATTCCTCAAACGGCAAGTAAGCTTCCTAGGCTACGTAGTGTCGGAAGATGGTATCCGCACGGATCCAGAGAAAATCATCGCCGTCAAGGATTGGCCGGTTCCAAAGGATAAGACGCAGGTCAGAGCATTTTTGGGTTTGTGCTCATACTACCGGCGATTCGTCAAGAACTTTGCGGATATTGCCAAGCTACACAAGCTCACGGAGGAAAAGCGACAATTCTGCTGGGACGGAAGCTGCGGCATCGCATTCCAGGAGCTAAAGAATCGTCTGTGCAATACACCTATTTTGGGTTATCCTGATGCGGAAAATGAATTTATAGTTGACACAGACGCAAGTGATATCGGACTCGGAGGTGTGTTATCTCAACGGAAAGGAGAACGAGAGGTCGTTATAGCCTACTTCAGCAAGTCCTTATCGAAACCTGAAAGGAATTATTGCGTCACGAGGAGAGAATTACTCGCCGTGGTGAAGACATTGCAGCATTTCAGCAAATATTTACTAGGGCGAAAATTCCTTATACGTACCGACCATGCTGCATTGAAGTGGCTATTACAATTCAAGAATCCAGAAGGACAAGTCGCCACATGGATTGAGCTACTACAGGAATATGACTTTGTAATCGAACATCGCAGTGGGAGATCCCATGGCAACGCAGACGCATTGTCAAGAAGACCTTGCCCTGAAGACTGTAAGCACTGTGCCAAACAGGAGATAAAGGAAGCCATACCTGTGAAGATGCTTAAAACGGATCTGAGCGACGAATGGAAAGAAAACCTACAACATGCTCAACAGGACGATGCAGACATCAAGCCAATATTTGAGTGGATCAAAGCAAGTGCTCCTAAACCCATGTGGAGTGACGTCGCTTCAATGAGTTCAATCACAAAAAGTTATTGGGCGCAATGGGACAGTTTAGTTATTCAGGATGGAGTCTTGTGCCGCAAATGGGAAAATGCTCGAGGAGACAGCTGTCATTTGCAAATGGTCGTCCCTAAAGTTAAGGTCCCAGATGTGCTACAGCTCTACCATAATGGATGTTCAGGGGGCCAAATGGGAGTAAAAAGGACTCTGTTGAAGATACGTGAGCGGTTTTACTGGATCCACTGTCGCGACGACGTTGAGGACTGGTGTCGCAAATGTACGAGTTGTGCTGCAGTGAAAGGACCTCATACACGGAGCAGAGGTGCACTGAAACTGTATAACGTTGGGACACCATGGGAAAGGATAGCCCTATATGTTGCGGGACCGTTTCCTGAAAGTGAAAGCGGAAACAAGTACTTCATGGTTGTGATGGATTATTTCACGAAGTGCCCAGAAGTCTTCGCTATACCTAATCAAGAAGCTACCACCGTCGCAGATAAATTAGTTCACGAAGTCTTCTGTCGTTTCGGGGTGCCTCTAGAAATCCATAGCGATCAAGGAAGAAATTTTGAATCTCCGGTGTTCCAGGAAATGTGTCGGGTCATGGATACTCACAAAACCAGAACGACCTCTTACCACCCGCAGTCAGATGGAATGGTGGAGCGATTTAATCAGACATTGGAGAGATATTTGGCGAAAGTTGTGGAAAGCAGGCAAAAAGATTGGGACAAGCACATCCAACCGTTTCTTTTGTCTTACCGAAGTGCGGTTCACGAAAGCACGTCAGTGACACCAGCTTATGCGAACTTTGGAAGAGAATTACGGTTGCCTGCCGACTTAATAACCGGTATACCGCCTGACGCTCCACGCAATATCACCGATTATGCGAATGACTTGCGCAGCAGGATGAATGACATTTATGAGCATGTCAGACAATCAGGTAGACAAATGTCTGAAAAGATGAAGACCCGTTACGACCGAAAGATAAACAATAAGGGCTTCGATGAAGGTTCGTTAGTGTGGTTACATAACCCAGTCCGCAGTAAAGGGAAGTCTCCTAAACTGCAAGCTAAATGGGATGGACCATACCGAGTTGTGACCAAGATTAACGATGTCATTTACCGAATACGGAAGAGTCCAAGAAGTGCGCCAAAGATAGTTCATGTGGATCGATTGGCGCGATATTATGGGCCTGACAATGCTCGGGACGAGCATATCTTAGGAGGGGGCAATGTAACGCCATTTCGTAGCGAGTAATAAGACTACCAAATTCAGCGCCATCTAGTAGCAAATCGCAGTACTACTACGTAACGTCTTTCTGGAATGTTCTGTCAAGGTACTTCTATGTAACGAGTTATCTAGAAGCATCTCGAAGGTGTGGAATGTTCGCGATAATTCTTCCGTGAAGATTCTAGAGTAATCTAGAGTAATGACCGTACTATAAAGGCGGAGCACTTCGGTGGCGGATCATCAGTATTTCCAGAGCGATAATACGAGTTATACCTGCGAGTTCAAGTGCGATTAAAAGTATTCAGTGACTTTAAGTGTAGCTTATAGTGAAGTGTAAATTAGTGGTGTAATAAATAAAGTGTTTTGAGGTAGTTCGATCGGCATTTTCCATTCCGTAGAACCCCGGCTCGTAACATTATAATATTGTAAAGGTATAAAGGAGTACATTCGTTCTAAATAAAATGGTGGTCCTGCTGAATTGTATTTTAAAAGATATCAAATCATAATGTTCTGCACGCGGTACACCTGCTGAAGCACGAGGTTCTGGCAA
This sequence comes from Nudaria mundana, assembly GCA_963556515.1. Classification (NCBI taxonomy): domain Eukaryota; kingdom Metazoa; phylum Arthropoda; class Insecta; order Lepidoptera; family Erebidae; genus Nudaria; species Nudaria mundana. The sequence continues at coordinate 2,754,596 of OY748307.1, forward strand.
GAAAACTCAGTGCCCGGAAACGTCAATAGGCTCGCTTCCTGTTGCAATAAACAGTGACTGGCGAAATGTAGGCGTAATGTAATGAAAGAAGATGTAACCTGTGTTACATACTTCACGGTCCCCGTGAACATATCTGCCCATTCTATAACACTGAGGAAGTATAGTGCTACAAGTGAAATAATTTTCTGAACCAATTCAGCCTACATAACTTACAAATATTTTTTTATCTTTTTTTATCTCACCCATACAGAGGGGCTCGTGGTAACCGACAATGTTAACACATTGCAAAGGTTAAGCAATATCGGTCAGGCCGGTATTAGGATGGGTCATTTCTTAAGACACTGAGACCCCTCCGTGCCTCGGAGAGCACGTTAAGCTGTCGGTCTCGGTTGTCATACAAACATCTATGGCAGACGGTAGTTGGAGCCCTAAATCCAAAAATCCGACCGGTCTAACTACAGAACTTGATATCGCCCATGGGTTGTGGAGGTCAGATGGCAGTCGCTTCACGGAAAATATCAAAGTTCAGCCGAATCGTAGTTAGACTGGAAAGCCGACCCCAACTGAGTTGGGAAAAGGCTCGGTGAATGATGAATGATGATGACATATAAATAAAATTGAAGTGTCTATGTGTAATTTCAAATTTCCAGCTTTTTACTCAATGCATACGATAGTATACACGATACGGACATAAAAATGCAATTTTTTAAATTTTTGTCTGTCTCTCCGTCTGTGTGTCGGTCTGTCTGTCTGTTGCCGCTAATCTCAGGAACGGCTGGACTGATTTTAATGGGACTTCCACTGGCAGATAACTGATGTAATAAGGTGTAATACTTATAGGTTACTTTTTATCCCGGGAATGTGTTCTTGCGGGAATTGAGAACCATAAAACTATTTCACACGATGGAGGCCGCGGGCGTCTGCTAGTAATTTATAATAGTAAGGTCAGGCGGGACAAGCGCGCCGACGCGCGACAGGGTAATCGCGCCTACCCTAAAAATATCGGAAAATACAGACATTATACAACTAACGTCATCTTAGAACCATGCAACAAACTAAAACCAGTTCCACTTCACAATCACAGATGGCTCTGTTCACCTGTACTGGATGTAGTCGGGTACACTACATAAATACGAATAACTTTATTCCGTCAGTAACAAATACGAATTTCAAAATACCGATTTTCATAATTCCGACTGGTTCAAAATTCCAAATATAACAACTCAGATTGATCATTATTACTATTATATATATATATATATATATATATATATATATATATATATATATATATATATATATATATATATATATAATTCCTAAATTTCAATATTCCTAACGTTTATAATTACTACTCTCAAAATACCGAGCTTCAATAGATAGAATACCAAATAGTCCGACTTAATGATATTTCGAAACATCAATAATACGAATTGTTTCGAATAAAAATATTTTGTTTCATTGGTCACATGCCAAAGTGTTTCCCAATTTTTTTATATAATACAGATCAATTCCGGTTGTGGTCACAGTTCTAACCTAACCTAACCCACTTCTACACATTCCAGATACCCAGACCCCAGACAGCGTGAAGTTGATTCTGCAGCGATTTCTTTCTGTCACTAAATTCTGTAGAACAAAGAACAATTCCGGCGCTTCGCCGGCCGCAGCCGCGGCACGCGCGCTCTGTTGTGGTCACAGTTCTAACCTAATCTAACCCACTTCTACCCATTCCAGATACCCAGACCAGACTGCGTGAAGTTGGTTCTGCAGCGATTTCTTTCTGTCACTAAATTCTGTAGAACAAAGATCAATTCCGGCGCTTCGCCGGCCGCTGCCGCGGCACGCTCGCTTCGATCGCTTGGCTCGCGCTTTGTTGTGGTCACAGTTCTAACCTAACCTAACCCACTTCTACCCATTCCACCGGGAAGTGCTTGCCGCCGCCTCTACGAGGGTGTGGTGCGCTCCAAGACGCTCTACGGAGCGCCTATTTGGGCGGATGCCCTTGGCGCCGCGAACGTGGTCCAGCTGCGACGACCGCAGCGGATCGCGGCGCAGAGGGCTGCACGGGCGTACCGCACCGTGTCTTTTGAGGCGGCGTGCCTGTTGGCACGAAGTCCCCCGTGGGATCTCGAAGCAGGGGTCCTCAAGAGAATCTACGAGGAGGGCGCCCTGGTGCGACAACTAGGAGGTCGCCCGTTGCCGGAGCAGGTCGATCGCTGGAGACAGGAGGCTCGCGACGATCTGTTCCGGCAATGGGCCTCGAGATGTGCGGCTCCCACCGCGAGCCGGGTGCTCGTGGGGGCCATCGGTCCCGTGCTCCGCCAGTGGGTGGAGCATGCGCAGGGGGCTCCGACCTACTTCCTCACCCAACTTCTCACGGGTCATGGCTGTTTTGCCAAATTCCTGTGGGAAGTGGTGGGGATTCTGTCGGAGCCCGATTGCCATCATTGCGCAGGCGGCGCCGTAGATACGGCGGAGCATACGCTCGTCGTGTGCGCCGCCTGGAACACGCAGCGGTTGGCCCTCACGGGCATCATCGGCATTATAGGTTCGCTGCCGGCCGTCATTCTTTCTATGGCCGGCAGCGAAGAATGTTGGGCCGCCGTCGCCTCTTTCGCTCGGGAGGTGATGGCGGCAAAGAGAGAGGTCTTGCGGGAACGGGAGCGTGCTGCCCGCACGCTTCCGCCCCGCCGGGCACCAGTCAGGGGGCGACGGCGTATTGCATACGCCCAAGCCCCCGACTGATAGGGCCGTGGGCGGTGGCTCGGGGTACCCACCGCTCACGCGAAAGGCCCTGACGAGTCCGACGCCCCTTATGTGTTTCGGGGGCGTCGCTTCTATGTTGTTTGGGGGGGCCAAGTCCCCCCTATGTTGAGCTTAAACGAGCGCCCCTTTGCTGGGCCGCCGTCGCTTAGCAGTTTCTGCCTATCCGGGGGCCCGGCTAAGGCGAAGGAGAAACACCGTGGATAGGTTTTAGTGGGTAGTCCGGCCCGTTTTCATCCTAGGGCCGGGACGGTGCAGTGCGTAAATGCATCACCGACCACGTTAAAAAAAAACAAAAACTTCGACCCATTCCAGATACCCAGACCAGACTGCGTGAAGTTGGTTCTGCAGCGATTTCTTTCTGTCACTAAATTCTGTAGAATAAAGATAAATTCCGGCAATTCGCCGGCCGCTGCCCCGGCACGCTCGCTTCGCTCGCTCAGCTCGCGCTCTGTTGTGGTCACAGTTCTAACCTAACCTAACCCACTTCTACCCATTCCAGATACCCAGACCAGACTGCATGAAGTTGGTTCTGCAGTGATTTCTTTCTGTCACTAAATTCTGTAGAACAAACATGTTGACTTTTAGTTTATTCGAAGTATTGAAAATCGGAATGTCGTGTTTCGGACCGAGAACCCTTCGAGCATTTGACTCTTCGAACGTATGAAAATCGGAAAACTAACAAATCGCATTAGCGACTTTCGGTAAAATAAGTTTCGTGATTTTTAATAATAGACATTCCAATTCTTCGGTATTATGAAATTCGAACTTTTGAAAATCGGAACATCGAAATTCGGTATAAAGTTTTTCGGAGTATTTGGGTGTTCCCGATGTAGCCGCCATTTTAGTTTGATTCTCGTTTAAACCTGTCAGCCGAGATGAGCACGTGTCGTTATTCCCATTTTATCTCCAAATATTTTACGTATTGCGACAAGCCAATAAGGTGAGTAGGTACAGAATTTAGTTGTTTTTCTTTAACTAGACGGCTAGATAGTAAAGTTAATGTATTTTTACACAATATAAAATCTTAACCTCAAAAGACAACAAGATTGTTTACCTTTATTTAAATATCCCTACGTACCCCAATTTAGTATAAATGTGCTATCCACATCAAAATTATATTCCACCCAAACTAAATGCAAACATTTTTTTTAAACAAAACTTTTTTACTTAAAAAAAACAGCATTCAAGGTTTAGAAGCCCTGATTACTGGTCTATGGTGTACTTGCCCCAAATTTGTTATGGACGCTGCAGTAGCCTGTAGGACGGTTAATTTAAAAAGAAACCAAGAGTAATGTGTTTATTTGTTTATGTTCTATTGAGTAAATTATCTGTTTTTCTCAATCAATTCTGCGTGCCCGCAACCGCACTCCCTTTTTAATCTACAATATCCTACTCTCCGACCAAGTGCTTCAAGTGTCTAACCATAGTCTGACCCTAAACCCTTGAAGGAATAGTTATGTTCATGGTCTGACCCAGAGACTTGGGATGGCGCTCGCTTCGCTCCCTTAATATATCTATGGTCTGACCGTTATCTTAAATTAAGTGGTACAAAATAAAATATTAATCGGGCAACATTGCATATAGTCTACCAAGTTATTTTTTACGTCTGGTCACACCGAGTTTCTTTAGTGTTGCAAGGTACTAAACGCTGTCATTTTATAAGGTAAAAGAAATGGCCAAATTATTTTCCTGTTTATTTTTTGTAGTAATGATTAAAATAATGTTATGTTTTAACTAATGTTTTAAATTGATATTTAAAATATTTAAATGAATAGTTTCATTGTTATTTAAATAACAATTAAACAAGTTAGAAATTTAAATTATTCGATGAGTAAGTACACAAAGGTGAATTTACTTTTTGTGAACGTACTTCTCTCTACACGGAGATGTTTTGACAAAAGAACAGTTCAAGAGTACTCGTAACTGGAGAGCATGCATGAAAATAGTTATGAAAGTAGAATAGGGTTCCCTAGTCCACCCATATTAGCATCTATAACTCTTGAAAAAACAAAGTTGTCTAATTCGCTATATTTTTTTTTTCAAAGTTTATTACATGGACAACCATCATAAATATTTTCAGATTTTTTGAGCCAGCCATTTAGATTTTAGAGGACGCTCTGTTTTACAAAAATTAGCTTTAAATTTGAATATCTCGCAAAGGAATTCTTAAATCAAAAAATTATCTTAGCAACCTCTCAATGTTATTAACAGACCTATCTAATGATACCCCACGTTCCGGATGCAAGAAAAAAAAACAAATTCTGGTAATATGTAGGGAAGGTACCCAAAAAAATAATATAATTAATATAATTTTTCTTTTAGCACTTTGTCAATGTAGTAAATACACATACTGGATGGAGAACGGACGGGACGGACAGACATGACCAAACTATAGGGATGCTAACTAAGGAACCCTAAAAAGCCGTCCTCTGGTCCCTACCTACTTCACAGGGAAAATAAGAGTGACTGTTTCCTTGCATAATTAATAGTGTATGAATGTTAAAATTACAAAAGATTCTATCCGACTGTTACTTTCTTCCACTTTTTTGCCGAAATTTCAAGTCTTAAGCTGGTATCACTGGTGATGTGTTTCTCTTGTTTGCGTGTGTGAGTGATGTCTCCGCCATTGAAATTCTTTATAGCCGAGAATTGAAATAGGTTGTGCCTTAAAAAATCGGCAAATATCTTCATAATCTTTCTTCCTTTATCTGTTCTATTTTGCTATATTCCGTGCACAAATATTAAATCCAATGGCAGACAGAGACACAGATGAGTTAAACATCGATAATGTCATAAAAAAATTATTAAAAGGTAAATGTTGATGTCGTTTGAAATAAACAAAGTTGCAAGTGTTAATACGTAAAACAGTGATAAGTTTATTAATGAGTGTTCTGAAGTGTCAGTTAATGTGAATAATAAGTGTATTTTACGTGTTGGTGATATGTTTACGTTTGTTTTCAGTTCGAGGCGAAAAGCCTGGAATGAATGTACAGTTAACGGAAATAGAGATCAAAGGGCTATGCTTGAAATCGCGGGAAATATTTTTGTCACAACCGATTTTACTTGAATTAGAAGCACCACTAAAAATTTGTGGTAAGTACATACTCTTGTCTTTTACTTATCACTTTCGTTTGCAAACCTACTTTCGAAACGTAGAAACTGCATATTCGTACCAATGTTAGCATTCTATCAGCCAAAGACAGCTGTAAAATTTCTCTAATTGGAGGTAATTCAACATTTATGAAAGTACTTGACGTCCAAAGGGTATATTTTTTACTGATATATACAGATTTACCTAACCTCATATGCCCTTTAGTTTCACAATGACTATAGAATGAAATCTGATCCTCTTCTTCTAAACTCATTCTTTGTAGCAATTATTTCAACAGAATTTCTTTATATTTCTAAGAGGGTGGCCTTAAAATAGTTATCTGTTCATGTTTCTCTTTGATATACAAAGTACAACTAAATGAAGCAGCTAAAACTTATATTTTTCTTGCTATTTTCATTGATACAAAATGTTTATATCAGGGGTCTCCCATACAAATAACAATTTAAAATATTACCATCCTAATAGCCTATTTGCTTAATAATGTAAGGTTAGTTAGTTCGATAATAGAGACTTCTATTTGTATGAATCATGAATGTACCACCAATAGATTGGAAAAGGAAGTTTCTTAAAGAAAGGGCAATATATTTCTCGGTTTCTGTTTTAATAAACCAATAGTAAATAAACAACATTGCCATCAAACTTTTAAAAGGTGATTTTTATTGTACAGTACAACTCTGATCACTTCATAGTATCCCACACATTTATTTAATTTATTTATTTATTATTTATTTATTTATTTATTTATTTTTTTATTTTTTTATTTTTTTATTTAAGTAGTTTTATATCATACATATTATTTTATTGAAGATTAGTGTAGTTAGTTCATTTTTTTCTTACATGCTATGTTAGTTATTGTTAGTTTTATAAATGGATCCCTCTTTGGGTGAAGGCCAACTCAAAAGAAAGCCAAAAATCCCTATTTTTGGCCGTTGACACCTATTGTACTCCTACTTTTATTATGTCGTCCAGCCATCTCTTTTGGGGTCCCTCGCCATGTTGTCGTTCTTTTTGTCCATCTTTGGTCTGATAATCGAGCTACGTGACCAGCCCACTTCCATTTCTGCTTACAACTGTATGTGAGAGCATCCACAACTTTAGTCTTTTCTCTTATTTGGTTGTGTCTAATCCGATCTCTTTTGGTTACTCTTATCATGCTCCTTTCCATTGCTCGTTGTGTGGTGGTAATTTTTTGTTTCACAGTATTGGTGTATGTCCATGTTTGTGAACCATATGACAGACAAGGCAGGAGACAGGTATCAAACACTGTTTTTTTAAAGGTGAGGTTGTAATTTCCTTTGAAAACTTCTTTTAGTGACCAGTATTTGCTCCAAGTAAGGTTCACTCTTCTTGTTACCTCATCTTCATTATTAGTTTTTGAGAAGGCGACTAGCTTTCCTAAGTATATGTAGCTGTTCACATAGTCAATAGTTTTCCCAGTTATACAAATGGTCCTCTTGTTGCTGTTGGTTTTATTGGCATTCATCTCTAAGCCTACTTGAGAGCTTTGTTTATTTAGTGATGATAACATAAGTTCAAGATATTTTGGTGTGTCGGCATAAAACACTATGTCATCAGCAAACCTTAGATGACTGAGGTACTGGCCATTTATGAGAATCCCTTTGTTTGACCAGTCTAGTCTTTGGAATACGAGTTGTACTACTGACAGGAAGAGTTTCGGTGACAAAGGGTCTCCTTGTCTGACTCCTCTCTCGATTTTTATCACATCGCCTCTAGATTCCAGCTTTATTCTACTGACATTGTACCTGTAGATGTTTTGAATGAGTTCAATGTACTGTGTGTTTACTCCTGCCGAATTTAGGGCTCCCCTGATTGCTATGTGACTGATGGTATCAAAAGCCTTACTGTAGTCAACAAATGCAATGTAAAGAGGTCTATTGAACTCTAACAAAAGAGGTCTAACTTGGTCCAGGGTGTGGATATGGTCTGCTGTGCAGAAACCAGAGCGAAAGCCTGCTTGTTCCACAGACTGAAGCATCAATTAATTATAGGTGTTATGCGTTTTAGTAAAGTGGATGTGAACAGTTTATAAATACTAGGTAGTAAGCTGATTGGTCAGTAATTAGATATGTCCCACACATAGTGATGAAATATTTACAATAGGAATTACAATACATATTATGTACTAAAAACATTTACAATACCTAAATACAAAATATAGTTTAAAAAGTCCACCATGTCGTTGCGGACTGGGAAGGTTCCGAAAATGCAGCCTGTGTTGCCACATTGGATGGTAATACGTATTCTTTGGGCCAGAAAATAGCCAGCCTTCTGGTCCTGATATGCCTTGGTTAGGCGTTAAGCAATGTCTCTATCTGTAATGATGAAATTATGTAAATAATAGGCACCCTTAGGTGCAGCGCCGACGGCACACTTTTTGTGTGATCGACAAAATGTCTGCATGGCGCGCAAAAAGTCAGTCGCGGATTTTTCACAGACTCAACGCACACCACGCACATCTTCGATCATACTGTCGGCAGAACTGTAGGGACGTAGACGCTATGGAAATCGTGCAGAGATCGCGAAGTATTATTTTGTACTTTAAGTACAGAAAAAGAAGAAGAAATAGAGAAATTTGGGCAATAGATCGCGTACGCTACGTCCACCCCTAACGAATGCAGATTGCCGACTAAAGTGTGCGCCGTCTGCGTTAGCGCGCGTTGAAGCCAACGTTCAATTATTTTCGCACACTTTTTGTGCAGCGCTGCGCGGCACGGTCTGTCCGAAACACGGATTTTGTGTGCGCCGGACTTTTTGCGCGTCGTGTACGTTACTGCATATAATTGCATAGGTTCTATGTTCACAGACTAAAAAGTGCGTCACGGATAGTCTTTCGTCTGCGCTGCACCTAAATTAAAGGCAACAATAACAATTTACTTTCATAGTTTTTATCAAACAAACATGCTACTTGTTAAGACCTCATAAAAGTTTCCCTTCCTTACTCTGTAATAAACTGTAAAAAGTAGAAGTAGGTACCTAAACTCTGGATTGATATTATAGGTACCAAGAAGGTTTTACATTTACAATATTAGCTCCATATATCAATCATTTTTTATCATTCAATTCAAGAACAGAGATTCTATTTAGTGATATGTAACAACTGTTCTAACTATTAGAATTTTGGTTTGAATTTATTTAGTGGAATGGACTTTTTTTAGTGCCAATAGTACCAGACCAATAAAGTTACTAGCAAAGTGTGGGTCTTTCTTTGGATATTTTGCGATACACACTGTCTGAACACTTGTGTATATTTTTCGATACACAAGTACCAACAAACAAAAAAAGTGGTGGTATTGTCATATATAGAGCTTGGTGTTGAGCATGTTAATCACCTCTGCCGCGTAATGTATGTCTGTCTGTCATCATGTGTGTATTCATGATCATTATCTAACAATTAGAAGGTAACAATTTCTGAGAATGTTTACTATACATGAAAGCTTTGTTCCCATGATTGTGTATGGATGTTACCACAGACGGAAAACCATTTTGAAAGTGGGGAGTGTATGGATACAATTTTCAACTCAATTTGCCTATTTCATAAGATAATTACTATTTATATAGAAAAATTACCACAACAGTGAACTAGGCTCATACGAGGGCTTTTTGTTCCATTGATATAATTATCCATGAAAAAAAAAGCCCTCAATAAATAATGTTATGAATTGTATCGAATAACAGACACAAAGGACTAAAAGTACCCTTTAGTAGAGTTCTATATCGTCGCCGGGCGCCAACGGTAATACCTTTTGGTGCGTACCAGAGACGCCCGGCAACGGACGTAGGAGAGGCGGGCGGCATTGGGCAGCGGAATTTTAAAAAAAAGTCGTCTATATTGACGGACCAATGTCCCTCGTCTGCTTATGCCTTAAACTGCAACTTGCGTGTCAACTTCAAAGCATTCTGTTTGACATTCTAACTTTGACCATAACATGCACAATCAGCATACAGCCTAAAATGGGTGTCAAACAAACTTCTTCGCGCCAAAAACCAAGATCTTTCATTCGTCATTGACACCCACACGGCAAAATCACACATATCTACTGGAATACAACAAACTACGCACGTTTTAGCAAATGTTATTCAAATTTCAGTTCACTAAACTATTCTCGATTATATCATTAAATTGCCAAACTCCTAATGAACCTGCATTAGTTGTGTAATTTGATAAGTAGAAAGGAAATCTGTGTCAAAGATATTATTATCGCGTAACAGTACTGACGATAGAAAACAAATAACTTAATTTAAACTATGAAGAATAGTAGCAACCATAACGTCCATAACAACAGTACTCTAGGGTCCCAAATGCCAAATAATTACACCATTAGGTGTACCAATGTACATAGACGCTGTGTCGAAAGGCTGACACGATCTAATGGGAATTTTACTTAAATAACAGTCGCTAGTCCTCGGAATGGGCAATAGGCTCACTAACTACTACGTTGGGATTTTTTTTTAAATATTTAAGTCGACAAATTGACGCTTGCCCGCCTGATGTTATACTGTGGCGACGTCTGGCGATTATAAGCGACTCTCATAGTACACAGGAATACTGTAGAGAGTGGCCCTCAACTTGACGACCCAGTAATGTGCCTCTTCACGCTTCGCTTAAAGAACCCAGGGTTATATGTGGGAGAAAACACGTGCGCGAGCAGGGCGTTCCAAGCCACCATCGTTCGGCTGAGAAACGAACGTTTAAAACGCTCGGCTATTAACGAAAGGCGAAATAAATCCCTCTGTTTACCCCTTCGGGGATAGTTTAGTCTTGTTTTCAAGCGACTTCCAACCATTTAAGTACCATTTCAATTCAATTCTGACAAGCATTTGGTCCCATTTCGGTAATAGGTTATTGTGTCAATTTTTGACGTGTGCTTTTGTTACAGGTGACATCCACGGACAGTATTACGACTTGCTAAGGTTGTTCGAGTACGGGGGTTTCCCGCCCGAGTCCAATTACCTGTTCCTCGGCGACTACGTGGACCGCGGCAAACAATCGCTGGAGACGATATGCATGCTGCTCGCGTACAAAATCAAATACCCAGAAAACTTCTTCCTCTTACGTGGCAACCATGAATGTGCTAGCATTAATAGGATTTATGGGTAAGTGCACCTATGTCTTGTAAAAAAAAACATAAGGACATCCATAAATTATGTTTCGTCCATCACTGTCATCGCATTTAACTCTAGTTTTTCCTTATAATCAATTTGGTTATTTTTAAGACTAAAAAGTTTTGTTTTATTGTGATAAACAAATTCTACCGATGATGAAACCTAAAGTTTGGTTTGGTAGCATGAACTAAGTTTCGTATTTCCGGATGAATCCGGAGAATTCCGGAGGTCCACTTCTCTTGCCGCTCTCTTTTCACCTCCGCTGTCAAACTTCAAACTGGCGGAGTTTCCTAGAGAGCGGTGATCGCCACCGCTTTTTTTACATAAACAACATTCTAGTGACGTAATTTCACCGCTGTTTTACGACCGCTTTCTTAGTAAACCAAAGCTTTACTGGTATGCAAGCGTTCGGTCACGGTAACTGTTTACTTTCGTAAAGGCCGTATTTAAATTAAAAATAATGTTTCTCCGTTTTGTATGGATTTTAAGTTCGTTTAACAGGCTATACCTTATTTATATGTATAACATGCAAATGTCCGAAATGTATTAAATAAGTTGTGTTAATATGTAAATTAACTTATAATGCAAACCATTCAATTAACATGCAAATTATACAAAGCACGTGTTCCGAAGATACATTCACATTATTTACCATAACATTGATATCCGGTTATATAATAGTCGAAAAGCTCACTATCGCGGCGTCATATCGTTCCCAATTCCGACAGGAACTCATTGACGGGATAAAAAGTAGCCATGTCACTCAGGTATAATGTAGCTACTTATAACATAGTTTAAGAATTTTCTTTTTTTAACCTATTCAATGTAAACAAAAAATCAAACCTTTCCTCTTTATATTATTAGCGCCCGCAAATCGAATAGTTTTATCATTGCTAATTTGTAAGGGAACGCATACACAACCGGAGTAGCCTATAAAGGCCCTACAATGTTGTTAGCACCCCCCTTATCACCATAAAGTACAGTAATTTTCAACCGAAAAAAAAAAAAAACAATTTGACTTCTTTTGTTTGTTACTGGATGAACTGAGTTCGAGAATTTTTTTTATTGAAATCTTCGACTTTCGAAGTTCCATTTCGGTAATTTAAAGTCTTTTGTGGTGTAAATTTTTGACATGCTTTTATATGTACAAGTATTCGAGGGGAAGCATTTGTATGTTTGTCATGGGAGAGTGATCACATAACTGTAACGCATCGTCGTTTTAAGTGTCCAAACAAACGTACATTATAGTTTAATTATGCGTATCTTGTACCCATATAATGTAGGCGGGTAGGTACATTGTAGTACATGTGGATTGTAATGGGTGAAATTATTATTCTGTGGCAACCCCGTCCGGATCATGACGTCATAAATATATAGGTAACATAATTATAATCACGCTTTTATTTTCGAGGGGTATGCAATGGTACATTACACACCCACATATTGTATTATACCCACCTGCCTCGGTGGCAGTGGTATGATTATGAGACTGCCGTCCCTGAAGTCCCAGGTTCGATTACGGGTCGAATTAAATATTTGTGTGATCCACAAATATTTATTTCGAAGTTTGGGTGTCTATGTATAGTATGTAGGTGTTTAGAAATATATAAGTTTGTTTATCAGTCGTCTAGATCCCATAGCACAAGCTTATATTAGCTTAATTTGGGATAGATGACGTTGTGTGAGAATGTCAACAAAAAAAAATGTTCTCAGTAGTTTTGTTTCCCACGTAATATAAAGTAAACTTATTGCCATTATTACCTAAGGATGCATAGGGAGCCCATCCAGAACTTCGGAGTCCAAGGCAAGCTTGCCTGCAATTGATGCACCTGCTGATCAAAGTACGGGGCTCTCCCAAACTACGATTATATCGTAGTAGCGTTTATCGTTTACTAGTACGCGTAACACTACCATGCTTATCACAAAAACGCATGTCAATACCGTGACGTCATCCCGTACACAGCTTAAAAAAAACCACGTGACGCATACATACGAGGATATGATGTAAAGAAATAAGTTGATCCTTTTTTGTACAGCCAGCAGGAGAAAGCCAAAGTTCATTGACTTCTAAGTGATTCAATACAAGGTAGAAAGAACCAGGCTTCTCCCAGCATGAATATGCCACCTTCAACCATATGAGCATGATAGTAATATCGCTAAAAATGTCACATTTATAAATTTTCTGCGATATTATTGGTTATCGACTGAAGTCGAAAGGCACTGTGACTGCAGAAGTGCAGAGTATTTACCACTCAGTTAAAACCAAACTTTATTTTTATTAATTTCTAGTGGTCGCCCGCGATTCCGTCCACGTGGTAATTTGGATTTTTTCCCGTTCCCGTCGCGCGGCGTCATATTTTGAACAATTCACACAATATCTTTATAAATTGTAGCCTATGTGTTATTCTGATGTATAAGCTATATTATTGTAAAGTTTCATTAAAATCCATTCAGTAGTTTTTACGTGAAAGAGTAACAAACATCCATCCATACATACTCACAAACTTTCGCGTTTATAATATTAGTAGGATATACTAAAACCTTCCTCAGAACCAATATATCGTATTAGTGATAGCAACATCAAAATCCGTTGCGTAGTTTTAAAGATCTTAGCTTACATAGGGACAGACAGCCGGTACCGACTTTGTTTTATACTATATTAAGAAAATGATTAATACCCAATTTTATATCAAAAACACAACTAACATTAATTTACTTCAGTTTGATTCGACGACTATAATGATTCACTAGTTATATCGACGAACTTTGTATCACCTCAAATAACATAAAAAAATAAATATATAAAATATTAAAAAAAAAAAAGAATATTTTAATTATTGGATAGAAACAGGCGTTACTTGGCGAAAATCCATGACAAAACAATGGTAAGTAAAAATTTTTTAAGAAAAGACTTTTTAAAATTATATAATAGCATTAATTTTTCGCAGAATCAAAAGGACAACAAAACGTCGACAATTGTTTCGCCTCTAAACGAGGCACTATCAAAACTGTCTCAGAGAGAACAGCAAGAGACAAACAATTTAGAGGCGAAACAATTGTCGACGTTTTGTTGTCCTTTTGATTCTGCGAAAAATTAATGCTATTATATAATTTTAAAAAGTTTTTTCTTAAAAAAATTTTACTTACCATTGTTTTGAATATTTTAATATTTTATACAAATGTATGTAAATTGAAAAACGCGACGGACGGACAGACAGACAAATTGTCGTATTAAATATATAGATTACAATACTTAATCTACATAATGGTTAAAGTTGACCATTAAAGCAAACTCGACAAATACCCTTGACTGTGACTTCAAGTTTTAGCGATATTAATCGGCTGAGGTGTACAGCGTGGATGACTCATGTTATGAATCATTAAGTGTAAGATTTGCAAATTCACCACTTACAAGCATTAAAATAATCGAACAGACGGGCGAGGCTATGGCAAAATATAACCCACGGTTGTATGTACCCAAAGTTTAAGCAATAACCTCGTTTTCTATAACATGGGACTTACTAGCGACTGACGAAATGTACACACACATATCACGCCTATATCCCCGAAGGGGTAGGCATAGGTGCATTACACACCCACAATTTGCAAGTATTTTTAGTCCCACGTAATAGGGGGCAAGCCTATTACCGTCACCGGGCACATTTATAATGGGTTATGTCCAAAATGGCCGAATGAATTTAGTAAAAAGTAGCAGCTATATATACCAATCGACGCCTTTTGGTCCAAGGTTTACAAAAAGTACAAATTTGTATTGGGGAAATCACATTTTCACTGATTGGTCAGTCATTTTAATTTCTAAGCACTTTTTCGCTGTCTGTTCCGCCGTCTGGCTTGGGCTGTATCTCATGAACCGCGTGATAGTTAGAAAGTTGAAATTTTCACTGCTGATGTATTCCTGTTGCCTCTAATACAACAAAATACAATAAATTGCCGTTGACAGCGGATGAAGTCAATACGTTTTTAAGCTTGTTTTATAAGTATCAACATTCTACGATGACAGTTGCATAAATTAATTGTCTTATAGTAAACCGCTACCTACACCAGTTTAAATCAACCCGTTTCTTATTATAACTGATATTTAAACGCGAGTTCTTCGATATTATAACTTTTAAAGCCCGTTCTCGAGTGTATTTTAACAATCTATCTATACTATTATATAATTGTAAAGTGGTCGTGTCTGTACATTGGAGATATTTGAAAAAAATATTAACACGAAAATATTTTTTTTTAAATTTCCTGTCTGTTTGTCTGTTTGTTCGCGATGGACGCAGAAACTACTGAACGGATTTTGATGCGGTTTTGTTAGACAGGGCTTGGTCAGACTTAAAATCTTACGTTTGTTTCATCGCAATCGGTTGATTAGAACCGGAGATGTGACCAAAAATATAAAAAACTGAATTCAACGGAGATATATAGATGTCACTTTTTATTATTATTGGTCAATTTTTAAAGCTTATTATTGTTAGGTATTTATGAAATTTGGCTGATATTGATGAAATTTGGTACAAGGATCCTCTTATCCTCTCCTTCAAGGTCCTCTCTTAAGATCTAATCTAGATCTTAAGAGAGGACATTTATGATGGTATGTTTGGTCGCGATAACCGACATCCACGCGGGCGGAGCCGCGGGTAACAGCTAGTATCTAATATCGATGTACTACAACTCAAACTATAAATATGGCCGTCACTGTCCCTCTAAAAAAACGTCGTGCACTGCCATTATAAAAAACAATAGGCAAATATTTCGCGCACATTATCATGTTGGTATGTTAAAAATGAGGTCAATGACTCATAAATGCTTGGTATTTATTATTCAGTTACTGTCTTAAAAGTCGGAACAACCGGCCAGAGCAAAAAATACGCGTAAGAGTGAGATTCTATGAGTACTGTTTGTTCTATGATACTTTTTCACAGCCTGAGTAGCGTAGTCGGTTGAATATATGACCTGTGTGAGACTGCTACCACAGAGGTCCCGGGTATTGTCCCCGGATTGGGTCTAATAACAAATACATATTTTATTTGTAACTAGGAAACAAATATATGCATTTGTAAAAAGAATGTGGCATCAGTTATCTAGATGTCATAGCACAAGCTCATTTCCGCCCCAACTACAGAACGTAAATATAATAGAACAAGAACGTCCATTGGCGTCCCGGGTTCCTACGCCCTCGAAAGGATAACCCTACGAAACAAATATATGCATTTGTAAAAAGAATGTGGCATCAGTTATCTAGATGTCATAACACAAGCTCATTTCCGCCACAACTACAGAACGTACATTGGCGTCCCGGGTTCCTACGCCCTCGAAAGGATATCCCTAGAGCTGTTTAATAGTCCTAATATATTTATTACTAGCAGAAGCGCTTGGCTAACTATATACTAAAACCCTTCCTTGAGAACCACTCTATCCATTGATAAAAACCGCATCAAAATCCGTTGCGTATTTTAATAGATCTAAGAATACATAGGGAAAGCGAATTCGTTTTATACTAAGTTATGGTTATCGTTTATTGTTATATGTATATCTCTTAAAGTCGAGGTACTAATTTAAAACCACAGGAAGTATTTAAAAAACTCCCCTGTCTCAATTGGCCTCCATTATTGATGATAACAGTCATTTAGGCAGTGTTCAAGATTTAAAATTCCAATTACATTCCGACGGGAATTCCTTTCCTGTCAAAAGTCGCCTTACGTAAATAGTTACATACCGTAACAGTGACAATATAGGCTTTGAAATTCCTATGACTCTTTCCCTGACTGGTTGAAAAGTTAGTCTGGGATTCCCCAGGCGCATGGCATCGGAAGAGTTTGTTGAACCTAGTTGCTTTCCAGTCTAACTGCGATGCGGGTTAACTTCGATATTTTCCGTGAAGCGACTGCCATTTGATCTCCACAACCCATGGTCAATTTAGAAGTTCTGTAGTTAGACTGGTCGTACTTTGTTTTTATGGCTACTATACCCGTAACGACTGTCACAGATGTTCGTATGACATCCGGGATTACCGACGCACAGCTTAACGTGTTTACCGAGTTACGGAGGGATTGCGATGTCTTAAGAAATGGTCATCCATCCTAAGACCGGCCTGCCTAAATGTTTTTTAACCTTTGCAATGTGTATACTTGGTCACTATATAGATAACCAATAATATCGCAGAAAATGTCGGTGACGTGACCCAATTAAAACATTTTTTTAATTTTCCTGCCGTATGTTATCGACAAACACTTCCGAACGCTATGGTACGGGAGCTGAAGGAAGTACTTAAAACCTTTGAAGTACCTATCTGGAGTTTTTAACGTATCGATTGACTGGTAAATAAACTTCAATTAGACTCTTATTGAATGAATATAAAATAGGTTAGAGGACGAATACGTATCCTTGTAAATCGATTACGAGTAGGTACATACAGATAATAAAGCTGTACCCATGGGTGTGATATATCCTAAGGCTGTTGGCTGTTGTTAATTTCCCATGAATATGCTAATTTGTTAGTAATTAAACTGTGTGTGTTGCTCCCAGATGACTGCGAATATTTACTTAACAATTAAAACCGCTCCTAAACAGTCTTTGATGATATACTGCGTGTTTGAGACCTTGGTCCGTTGTATTAGGTTCCCTTGTGTCATTATGTCTATTGAATTTTACCATCTCAGAGTAATTTGTCAATCGGGTATCTAAAATACTATTTTTATACTAAACTATATACAGTGATAGTATATTACTCTTCTTCTTTTTTTAAAAACGTGGCTCTATCGATGTTCATTGATTATTTCTTCAATGTGAAGGTAATGCTTGATATTTCCCGCACAGAAGAACTAATTACTGAAATATTTCACGGTACGGGACAAAGAAACGTTTGGTATTGCATTTGAGCGTCTAGGAATACGATTTTTGCGGAGCGCCAGAGGTAACCTAAAAAGCCACCGGGAACGCAACGCGCTCAGCAAAAATCGAACTCATGTATTACTCAAGCTTTACTACTTATAATATGAAAGAAATAGGCAGGAGAGAGGGAAAGAAAGTAAACTCACATACCCTGCAAAAAGTTTTGTTGGGTATTTGTTACTGTTTCACGCGAAAACTAATGAACAGATTTTAATAAAACTGTACAAAATAGGTTCGATAGAGAAATCTATTTGAGACGGGTGTAGTTGCGGGCAGCAGCTACATATTCAATAAAAGCTCGTTTGTAAGCAAAGACCTTATAATATAACGGACATAGGATCTAGAACAAATCGCAAGAAAATAATGTCCCGAGTCGACGTATACATTATACATAGGCATACATAGATATAAACAAATTTCATATTAAAATTTAAACCTTGATTCAACGGAATAGTGTTCACTTTTGTTTGCACTAATTTATCGCATTACGTAGCTTCTATCTGTCCGCCTGACTAATTCACCTTATGCAGCTTATACTTGAACTACGTGAACATAGAAACAATGGAGTAGGTTTATTTTGTTAAAGTCTTTTAAGGATTCCATGATATGTACCTACGTAGGCGTAATAATTAATGTAAGACTACAATAAATTCCATAATCTTATAAATTGTAATTACTTGTTTATGTTAGACGAAATAAGCTGAAAAACTAATTAACGACTGACAAAGATTTTTTTTTTCGAGTCAGTTTCATAATAAGTAACTGTAGTGTATGAATAACAAAAAGGGAATTAATGAATTTAACTAATTATAATATTATAAATGCCAAACTTCTTGCGGGTGTCAAAGTTCTTCCGCTTTCATTACTATTTTCATAACGCTATGTCGCTACGTCTACTACAAGATAGCCGTGTTTCAAGTGACTGAATTAGTTGCTAAAACTGCGCATCATTAATTTATTTTTATCTTATGGTTAATTTTTGGGATACGAAATTATTGGCTACTAGCTGATCACCGTGACTCCGCCCGCGAGATATAGTTATCTCGGCCCCGATTCCCGTGGGAATACATTACCGAGAATCCAAATAAAAAGAAAATAACAGTACATACACGAAATAAAATGACATGTGTAATTATATTTATGACAAAACAATGATACCCTGTGAAAATTAAAAACATTTTTGGGCTTATCTCCTCCATTCAATCAAGGGATTCTTGTACAAGTTTCATAAAGATCGGACCTCTTTTTGTTATGTCCATAAAATGAGCCGAACAAACAAGATTGTTATTTTTTGGATCAAAATATTCTTCTCGCCGTGCTAGGGCAATAATATTTTTCCATTGTGCACAGTGTACTGGATCCCGAGGAAAACTGAAATAGATGTTGGTTCATATAACGAAAAAAAAATCATAAAGAGCCAAGGCGTCTCCACTATAATCTTTGTTCCAAATAGTTTTATCGCTATCGGTAATCCGAATAAATCTGAATGGTCATTTTGTTAGTACATTATTCAGTGAAAATGAAATGGTCTCTTTCTTTTTACTGAGCTTGGGATGAGTTCGAAAGAGACAGATAGGTACTTCGGTATTGGACTGGATTGCAATATTTACTTTTGTCTTTTAATTTATTATCGACGAAATACTGTATTTTAAGTGAAATAATAAATTGCAAATAATAAAACAAAAGCTTATTTACTGAAAATATGATACACCGTCTTCAATTTGCTTTTTTTTCGTAGTTTTTACACGTTTTTACAATACAGTACGGCATTGTGCAACGTGTTGTCGTTCAGTTGTCAAAATCAAGACTGGCGCGCGATTGTTTCTCTTTTAGCGTTTTGTTTCTCTTTTAGTTCGGACACTTTTGAGCGATGATCCGAAATCCATTGTATTTAAAATCATTGTTTGTAAGCGTGAAGATTGTTTCCAAATAGCTAATGCTTATGACGTTCATGAAATCAAATAGATATGGAAGTTTATGTCACCCAATATTGGAGCATACGTGCCATGCGTACAATTTATTGGTCGCTCTAATGTATTCAATGATTCGTAAGTGTTCAATCTGGCACAGACTGGAATCACAGCCAGACTGGATCTAATTTAATACCTAAATGATCTACTAACTAAAAAGAGTATAAAAGACAAATTATAAAAAAATGTGCAAAATTTCCCCGCATCATACATTAAAAGCAGCTATTTTTTGGTGGAAACTCACTTCATTCGATAATGTGATTGTTATAATAATGCAGTGATACTAAGAAAGAAATTATAAATATATCACAAAAACTGATGTCATCGGCAGGACATCAGTTTTTGTGATCTATTTATAATTTCTTTCTTAATATTTTAAGCAAACTCATTGCTTTGTAATACAAAAATGCAGTGATACTTTGAAATTCATTTTAAAATATAAATTCTCTTTTGGCACAGATTCTACGACGAATGCAAACGAAGGTATAACATCAAGTTATGGAAAACTTTCACAGACTGCTTCAACTGTTTACCTGTTGCAGCGATAGGTGAGTTCTAGTTTACGTTCTCTGTGCTTTTACATTTCATAGGCGATACCAAAAACGAAATTCAACAGACCTATGTGGATGAAATGGTTGTTCTCTACACTTTATTACTTCTCATCATAGAACAAGCCATCATGACTCCAGTATACTATTTTACCGTAAATAAGACTAGGAATCTCCGGTTAGCAACAAAACTACTAATCTGCTATTCGGAAACCTCTGTAAAGTTCTAGACATTACTCATATGTAGTGCTTAAATGATGATGACATCTGTCTTCAACGCCTTGGTGGTCTTTACCGTAAGCTGGATCTATGACCCGATCAGTTGCTGAGACAGTGTGGTCTTAGTTAGCCTTGGAAGTATTTGCGTAATTCCACTTTGGGGAGTCCCCGTATTAGCAAGCGTAGGGCGGCCTGACGGCAGGTGGATCGACGATATATGTGGAATAGCAGGCTCTGGTTGAATGTAAGCAGCCCAGGATTGGGCTAAGTGTTGAGGCCTGGGCTAAGTGTTGAGGCCTGGGCTAAGTGTTGAGGCCCATGTCCAGAAGTGCACTGTAAGGAAGTGATTATGAATAGGAGTTCTCTTAGATGATTATTTTGACGGATCGGATGCTCAAGCTCTCTCGTTTTCAACACTTAAACACTGTAGGTGCTTTACAAGTATGTACAAGGACCGCTGAATATGAATATTATATAACTATGGCGCAGAAGGCACTCTAAACCCTCTGCACGGTAACGTTCGGAATTATTAATATTTACGGTATGCGTTGGATTCTCGCTCGCCATAAAATTGTTTCTATGTTTGGTTGAGAACTTTAACCGTTTAAGCAGCGAATCAAGTTCTCTCGTTTTTAGAACATTTTTCATTACTACTCCGCTTTTATTTGTTGTAGAGCCATTCACATAGTTCATAGGTATTTTATAATTCAAATCAGTAATTCCTGGATCACCTAGGTACCTACTTCATGGAACAAAACAAAATGCTCATTATCATCTCAGCCCATTTGACGCCTACTGCTAAGTATAAGCCTACCCCAAAGAGGAGAGATTAGATTAGATTATACTTTATTGTACAGAAACAGAAACTTAATATTTAAATAGTATGTACAAATGGCGGCCTTATCACTAAGAGTGATCTCTTACAGGCAACCTTTGGATGGACATAAGTAGATAGAAGTGAAGTAAACAGTGGATAGGTATTGGCATATATTATGAAAAGAAAGATGGAAAAGTTCTGAAAAGAAAAGTAATGGAATAAACTGAATATAGTAATTATAGAAGATATACTCGTACCTACATATAGTAAAACTTAAACACTATTAAATAAAAAGAGATAATTTTATACCTTGTAGGGAATTAGGGATACATAAAAACATACGAGTGGAAAAAATAGATTACAGTAGTTAGGAGCCAAGGTAATGGTCTTTTAGCATTCGTTTGAAGACAGCCAACGTTGGTGCTCGTCTAACAACTACCGGCAGATCATTCCATAGTCGCACGGCCTTAATGGAGAAAGACCCACCAAAAGTCGTTGAGTGCTCTGGCACTACCAACACCAGGGTCTCCGACGACCTCCGGGATCTCGTATGTGTGTCATCAAGGAACTTGAATCGTTCTTTTAAATAAGTAGGGGTACGGGGATTAAACACAACATTGTAAAGGAGAGGAGAGGAATTTAGGTTATATATATCACGGTGGCCGGACGAGTTGGTATAGGGTTTTGTGTAGAGTTTTCCTTCTCTATAGCTATAGTATGGATACAGCTATAACATCGACTTGTTTAATGTATTATTAAACTTTCGCATTATCTAGTTCTGCGTTACGACCATGTTTAACTCTCCAGAGCCTTGTATAACATTGTCTAGACTAGACTTGTTTGTCATATAAGGTATAGTAGAAAACTTGGTGAAAGCAATTCTCATAGGTACATTTCTCCTCATAGTACCTGTACTCAATCATAAGTGGAAAGTGTTTATCGTTATGTTACGACATTTTCACTATTCACTGTTTACACTGCCGGCTATCAACTATTAATATTATGCATCTCTTTTGATTACACGCAATGTATATCTATTGCACGGTTCTTCAGCGAGAAAATCGCCGATAGTTACTCGTGCACTCGCCCTTGGTGGGACGGGACAACTGCCTAGTTACAATTACTCGTAAAGCTACGACTAAGTACTTTTAAAAGCTCTTCATTTATATTTAGTCACATATTCCTGATTCCTACTCGTTTTGCAAATATTATGCGGTCCTTTGATGGGGCCTTCTACAGTTGTTATATAAGATACAATTACTGCACTCGGCAAAAACAATGTATAGTATACCTGATGTTGCGGTTAGTAATTGATACAAGTGCGACCCCGGCATCAAGGTATGCTACAGCCCGGCAAGCGCGCATTGCGCTAGATGCAAATACCGCTTGGAAATAATACCTATTGGATAACACGTCCATACATTCCTGAGGGACCGGAATAGGTGAATTACACATCCACATTTTGCTACCGTTACGCCATGTACAGTAGAATAGTAGATTGTTAACCAAGGGATGAAAGTCTCCCATTTCTGACGAGATATTTTGGCGCTCGAACGCCAATAGTTCGAGGTAGAAATGGGTGTTTTCACCCGAGTAACACACTCTACGTTTCATTTCGAATAAGAAATAGATAAAAGAAAATATAAACAATAGAGTTTGATCACGTATCAAGTATTGTACATCCCGCCATTTTTTTTTTTTCATTTTGGTTTTTCGTTCGCACTTTTTAGGGCATAGTATTTTGATCATACCGCCTTGTCATTAGTTATATTTTTTCATACAAAATAGTGTTCAGTTTTTAATTTTCTTTAGTTATTTTTTTTACGCACATGTTTTAAGAGAGATGAAAAATAAATTACCATTCTGTAATCCGGACCTAAAGGCTAACAGCTAAGACCGATGTTACATACACGTAATAGGTACATTATATAAGTATCGCTTAGCAATTAAAATTAGCTCCTATGAGTAGTAACTTTAATAGTAACATAATGGCGCTGAAACTCAACAGTTATAAACAGGTCCTCGGTAGCTAATTTGCTGAAGCGTTAATTTTTTAAGAGAAAGAACAAGCCAAATATATGAAATAATATTTTGCACTGATACTGAACTGTTACAAAAGTACTGAACGGTTACAGTGAAGCACAGAATTGACGCAGGTTGGATGAAATGGCGGCAGGTCAAAGCCACTATATGCGACCCCCCAATTTCCTCCGAAACTTAAGGGGAAAATTTACAAGGCTGTCGTCAGACCTGCCGTCCTGTATGGACTTTCATGTTTGGCCTTAAAAGCGACGGATGAAAGACAATACAATTGCATGTAGCGGAAATGCGAATGTTAAAATGGATGTGTGGTGTGACAAGAATGGATAGGGTAAGGAACGAGTATATTAGAGGAAGTTTGAAAGTTGCACCAGTGAACGAAAAATTTAGAAGCGAGCGGCTGTCATGGTATGGACATGTTATGAGAAGAGAGGAAAGCAATGTCGTTAGAAAGGTGCAAAGTATATCTGTAGAGGGTTTAAGAAGTAGAGGTAGGCTAAAGAAAAGATGGATGGAATGTGTGAAACAGGATATGACAAGGAGAGGAGTGACTGAAGATATGACGTCTGACAGGAATGTGTGGAGGAGAAAGACTTGTACTTGACAAATAATTGGAATAAGGGCAGGTAGATGATGATGATGACTGAACTGTTACAAAACTGAGAGGTATCACTGAGGCCTCACTGATATGTGTGAATCAACCACAACTATAACTACCCTCTCGTTTGAATGTGATCACTCGGTTCTGTGATTGATCCAATTACTCGCTCACTGGTTCGTGACAAATGTTGTGCAACATGCAACAGATACCTATCACAGACCTATGCACTGCAGACTCCCAATTTGTACAATCGGTTGTATATGTATTTTGGCTGAATTGATAAAAGATTTGCATGATTTCTGTGTATCGTCATCCTACATATGCGCGTATGTAGTTTTGAAGAGTAGAGAAGAAAAAGTTTAAAAAACATCTGAAGTCATGGCTATGGAACGTATGATTTACTCAGTAAATGAATTCATAGTGGAGAAATAATGAAATGATAATTTTGTTTGTATGACTTAATTTTTTTTTTTATCTGAAACTTAGATTGACATTCCAGGACATTGTTATTCTTTCAAAATAAATTTTACAATTTAATCGCTAGTTTATAGACATGATATTTGCATGTCATAGTTAATTGACGAAATATGTGAAACATAAATATAATTGTTAACACCTCATGTACCATATTTCTGCCAATAAATATATTTGAATTTGAATTTGTAGCAATTAGTAAAAATATCTTACTCATGTTTTATTTATTCCTGGAGAGCTTCGTATACTATTAAAATTTTCGCAGTAGGTACTTTCGTGAACCTAAACGTAGTTTATAGGTATTTACTTAGGTATGTTAAATTAATCTACGAACAGCAGTATGGGTGAGTGCTTACTAATATTGTATGATTATGTAATCATAATCATCACAGCACATTTGACGCACACTGCTGGGTACAGGCCTCCCCCAAAGAAGGGGAATGATAATGTGTTTTGTAACAAGCATGTAATATAAATACCTACCTGTGTTTGTTCCAAATAGATAAAATAGAATTTCTCTTCCAACATCAACACAGGGTTTTTGGCGAGATAACATTCCACGTGAACGAATTCGTGGGTGTCCGTAAGTATTTATATAAAAAGATAGGTATATTAATCAAGAAACTCCGTAACACGAAGGTCGGACATACGATGTGTCTATTTTTATGATGTCCGTGGACTACACTATGTACTTACATTAATATTAGATATTAGTTACAAGAAAAACATTCAGTGGTATATCAATAGCGTTGCTGGCGTTGAATCACGTGAATCCACTTCTAACACAAGAACTTAGGTTAATTAGAAAAGTGGAAAGGAACGAAAGGAACTGGTGCAAATCTTTTGATTTTTTGTTGAAAGGTCCCTCAAGGTAGCAATTTTCACAAATACATGTAGTATTTAAGGGTGGTTATGTACCGGGAAATTCTACATATTTGCATATTTAACCCCAAAAGGGTAAACTTCGGTGTAGTTGGGACGAACTTTGTGTTTCGGCAAAGGTTTCTACCGGAGTTCTGATGCTTCATAATGAAATAAAGAAAATAATGTATGTAAAGTACATTATATCAGTACTTTGGAGCAAGATAGCGTTGTTTATTTATTTATTTTTACTTTTACATATTATTAAATGTGAGAAGAGAGGAAAGCAACGTGGTAAGAAACGTGCAAACTATGAATGTAGAGGTCTTGAGGAGTCGAGGTAGGCCCAAGAAAAGATGGATGAAATGCGTTAAAGAGGATAAGGCCAGGAAAGGAGTGACCGAGGAGATGACGTGTGGCAGGGATGTATGGAAAATGAAAACATGTTGCGTCGACCCCAAATAATTGGGATAAGGGCAGGTAGATGATGACAGATTATTAAATTTAGCTGGTATCCGAGTCTCCACCCGGGTGATATAGTTTTCTCGTTCCCAATTCCCACGGGAACACATAACCGGGATAAAAAGTAGCCTAAAGCACTCAAAGCTAATGTACCTACATATTAGTGAGAAAATTTTTCAGTTCTGTTACGGAGCGTATTCAATGTAAAACAACAATCAAACATTTTTTTTTTGGAATATATCGATGAGGAAAAATTTGATAGTATACATCAAATTTTTCCTCTTTATAATATCTATATATATAGAAATGGGGAATGTCCCTCTTAGCTCTCGAGAACTGCTTATGGTTTGGTTATGGCTATTGGGTGACCCCTCTATGGATAGTTTTCGATCTGGAGGCAAGCCAAAAAATCGAAAATTTGACCTAGCCCTAAGGGGTGAAAAGTTATAGGTCAAAACCTATGGCGTGGTGCGGCGCGAAGCACCGCTCAAGACACCGTATTAGTAAAGATTTGGTCAGGTTCTCGCTGTATTGATATTCTCATAACGGTCTCTCACCGCGGTTCATTACCGTAGCAACGAGTGCATGCAAAACTCAGCAGTGTAACATGTCTGTACCAAAGGTCGTTGACATCAACAATTCATTCTCTGCCTCTCAAACTTGGTAACATGTAGCATAAAGAAAAAAGTCGGCATTTTTTTTAAAAGATTGACACGCTATTTTTCATATCATTTATTTAGGTTAATTAGTTAAGAGTAAGTAATATGATAGCGCACTTTAAAATGTTAGTAGATGAAGATATACTTATTTTAGTAACAAGAAAATCTCGTATCTCGGTCTATCTATCTCGGTATATCTATAGACTTAGGGCCCGGCTCATTATGCTGTGTCGTAAAATAGGCAGTAGACAACCACAAAACTGCCCCTCTCCCATTGGTCATGGGGCGTCCTATCCATCAGGATAAAAAGATAATTAAAATCTCCATGATATGATCATCTGACATCGGTCAATTCGGATTTACCCCGTTACGAACTATCGGTGAGATGTGAAACATGTCGGACTCATACCGATAAAACTACACGGTGTTTCTTAGTCTGGTAACTGCAACAATTCTGCATTGTAAGAAATCCCTAGGGGTCGGTTCCTCCTAGTCTGCTAGTAGACTGAGTTTTATAAACAGTGTTAAGATTTCAACAGACATAAAAAATTAGCAAAGAAACGAAAGAATGCTTTGTATTTTAACCCGCCTCGTACTTGGCCGAGTATTTTTTTTTTAAACAGGTTTAATAGCCGTCTCATAAAATTCGTTTTAACTAGTGTTTTCGTTTGCAGAACAACTTTGCTTACATAAGCTCAGCAGAACAGAGTTGAAACACAGTCATGCAATGCATTTATAGTATTTGCAGATTCACACTTTCGCTCAACTTGTTCCGGGGTTACGGCATTCGATAGTTAACATTTACACGTAACGAAACCGATTCAAACACTATCAAATAGTGAACGAACTATTTATACTTCTTTTTTAGTCTGAAACGATACAGGTTTTAGTCTTGTCCTGGAAATATAGTAATACATGTCTGAATTTTACATTGATTTATAGCCTTTGTTTTCCCGTAGAAGTAGGGAGAGGTATATAATTATCGCCCACATTTCTGAACATACACAATTTGATGTAGGTAACTGTAAATATTTGTCTTTATGATTTTACCTAAAATTATGTTTTGTTTACTTTTATAGACAAATACATTGATAATGATAACTTAAACATGTTGAACGATTGTAAAGCAAATTTTCGTAAACAATTTTTAATGTGCCCAAAAAACACGACTATAATTCAACGTTACCCTTGGAAGGTGTTTGTTGGCTTAAGTGCTCTCGAAACTCATCTCTGAAACATTTATTGTAAACGAAACTTCCATTTGAATGAAATATAAACGTGACCTTGAAAATATCAAAGTAACATTAACGTATGAATGCACGGTGGTTACGCCATTAGGTCATAAATGCAAAAATTTCATCATCAATTACCCCCAATTTAATTATCTATAATGTTTTACCGATAGACAAGCTACCCTAAAGTATAAATATGTCACCCATTTTACCTAATTATCACTTATTTCTCGACCTCTTTGAAGTGAACACATCATTACGTTGCGCTCACCTTATCAGTAACTCATTAGCACTACTGTTTGTGTAACTGTGAATTCTCAGACTGCATTACTTTTGAGTGGCGTTTGTGAAATGGATTTCCAAGATCAAGGTATGTTATTACAAATTAGTTATATTTTTAAGTTTTGTTTTATTTATTATGACGTATTTTTACGTGCTACGCCACACAGTATTTCTACCAAATGTGTATCTTATAGTTGACTTCACATAGACCTACAAAAAATTTCAACCATAATCGAATAATCTCACATATCTTATATTAAAGACTGAACTGTCTTTTTTGAAAATATAAAAGGTTTTTTTGCGCCCTTTTGCATGTTTAGTTGCTATATAGGCTCTACGACTGCGTAGGCTAGTCTACAAAACACATGTAAATTATTAATGTTTTTTTTTTCAGGTACTTTGATTAAATGTTCTTTCTCAAGGATGCATTTCTTTGAGATTTGGTCTGCCATAGCTGGAACTATTCCTCAGAAACATCGACACGTGTTGGAAACTGTTCTATCTTTACTGGAAGAGGTCGAAAATGTAGACATTAGGAACTTAGATAGTAAGATACTCAATTTATGTAAAAGTCTTGATAGATTTTGGAAAATTGTCTCTAGAAGTAAATCAAAACTTTTGCAAAAGTACTCAGATTGGTTAAATGAAATTGAATGTGTCAAATTAGTAAGGGGTAATGAGAAGTGCATTCAAGAAAACGCGAACCAGCCCAGGCCATCTTGCGAACGCGGACGTCCCAGGAAAGATTTACATTCTTGGATTCGCTTTTTCGAATATTTTATTCATCTTGCTTACAGGATGGATGTTAAGAAGTGGCAGGTTAGGTCGGATGAAGAGAAGAGACAAGTATCAGATAGGAAATCGTATGTACAGATGAGTTTAGACGTAGACTAGGTTTAATAGTAGACAAACCACGAAGTGGCGGAAGCGGGACATCGAACGATGGAAATACGGCACGAAAATTTTTCTCACATTCTGTAGTTTCAGCTGAAATTACTGGATTAAATAAAGATTTGATTGAACGTTGTTCTACAATTTTGCAAGCTTTGTCCTCGGGTTTTAATATAGATTCGGATAAATTCAATGAATATTCTTTGGAAACCGCTCGACTTTTAATTCAAGTATATCCGTGGTATAATCTCCCAGCTTCCGTTCACAAAGTCCTCATCCATGGTTCTGAAGTAGCACAGTATGCTTTATTATCTATCGGGGAATTATCCGAAGAGGCAGCAGAATCTAACAACAAAAATTATAAGGCTT
Organism: Nudaria mundana; assembly: GCA_963556515.1. Taxonomy (NCBI): domain Eukaryota; kingdom Metazoa; phylum Arthropoda; class Insecta; order Lepidoptera; family Erebidae; genus Nudaria; species Nudaria mundana. The sequence continues at coordinate 2,783,926 of OY748307.1, forward strand.
TCAGACGGGATCACACGAGAAAAATGTCGCGAGTACTTACGAATACGGACTTACTTAACAGACTTTTACTTAGCTCAGACCCATTCATTACTGGTCTTCGGAAACTTCCCCGTAAGAAAAAGAGCGTTATGTCGAGGCAGGTTTTAGATTTATTAAGAATTTAGTTTAAATTAAAATTAGGTTGGTTGTTGTTGTGATTTAGCTTAGTTGTGGTTATGATGACGTGTGTAAATAAATTGTAGTTTTAGTTTTCTTGTCTTTTGTTGTACATAATATGTATAATATATAAAATAATACATATTTAACCCCTTCATGAACGGCGTTAATATCATATTCAGATATATTTCCGAACGAGGGAGAATAAATCTCAAATATTATAGTTTTAAATTTTTTATTAAACAGTACATATTGTACAGTTTATTGTATATAATGTATTAAATTATGTAAATAAAGCATTAAAATGTAGATTCCCCTCAGAACCCCTTAGAAAAAATCCCATTTAACAAATTTAATAAAGTAAGGTATTTATGACCGCGCTTGTTCGGCGCTTGAACCACCGTGGAATGGTTGGAAAAATCAAATGAAAACGTCAGGGGGCCAAAATGCTCTCTAAGGAAGCGGCCGAGAGGGAGAGGGAGCGTACTTTCCCCGCCGAGTTCCAAAGACCATCGACCTCGATGATCGGGGGCTGAGCCTGGCTAGCAACCCGCCAGATTCACTTACCGACGCGGGATAAAACCTGACCCAACCCCAGACAGAGGCCACATAGGTGGCCAAAGTATGCCAGCGCTACAAGGAATACTTTTGAGTGGCCCTGGGCCGCGGAATTTAAAAAAAAGTTTGGTACTTTTAAATTTAATTTTTTTAATAACGATAATACATAATGTATACAAACGAATAACCCAAAAATGCAAACAAACTTTCGCCTTTATAATACCAGTCGTGGCATTATTAAAGCGTAAGATCGTGACCATCCGACTAGCAAAAACATAATTATAACTGACATGATAACTGTAGTTAGGAAAAACCTTCAATAACAAAACATTACGGACACTCCTCCCTGTCAATCAAAGAGAATAATATAAATTGCAAACCACACATTTACACGTTATCTAACTGTAAACAGAAAGATAATGTCTATTGTACGAAAGTAAACCTCGTCGTAGAACATTTTGCTCTAAGTGTGAATAATATTTGTCCACGATTTGAGTTGAAGTACAAATCTTTAGGAAAAATTGTAGTATTGCACTCTAGCAGGTTTAATAAATACATTTCATCAGGTTATACAATCTGAAGAAACTTTAGCATTTTAAATTGATGGAGAATATATTTCAATTGAAAGACAACTTTGGAAGACAAAGGTGCTTATACTAGAGTAATGTAGGTATATAGCAGTTGCTCATACTTTTCTAGTTGCAGACCTTGTAATCAAAGTAATGGCTTTCAGATATAGCCGTATAAGTAGGTGACAGTGACAAACGGGCGCGTTTACTATAGAATGGGACATTGTTCAAGGTCAGGTGTGTTTTTTGCTATGCGATCCATGAACGTTGTGTAGGTCTAAGCAACTCGTATAAGTTATTATCGATAACTGGTACGAATATACAACTCAGCACAAAATCAATACTACCACATGGTCACTTTAAAATGTCGAGAATATAAGTTGTGCTGCCGGTTCATAACACAGTCCTGAGAAGAGGCGACATTCATTTCAAACTTCATTTAGAATGCTAAAGCAGCTTCAGTATCCAGTAGAGCAATTAGATACTTTCCCAATTTCCTTGTCCACAAAAATTTTGATCTGTTATAATAAAATAATCGCTGTTTAGTAGTATGGATTGGATTAGATGAAATACAAGACCGTGTTAATGAAAGCTTATAGGTACATGACACTGAGCAAAAGTAATTAGAGCAGTCATCAGTAAGGGTGGTAATCGATTTTGGCATCACGTTTCTCAAAAGCGTCTGAAGTCATTGCACTGGTGGAATCCATGCTAGCCAAATATCTTTATATTTCTGCACCTTACCATAATTTCTTTAGACAGTTTTCTGAAGTTGTAGGCTTATACGTAGTTGAAAATGTCAAATATTATCCCTAATACTCAAACGATAGCTACCGTCGACAAGGTCACGGCCATTACAATCATATGTGCCACGTGTGGTTCTACCGTAAAACTTCTGTAATTCTGTTTATGACGGGATAAATATTACGCCTCATCATAAACTTCTTCGGTATAAACTTGCGAATAGGCAGGTGCTTTCTTTAAGATTATTATTGCATCATCGACTGTCTAGTATTGTTTTTCGCATTTTAGGTAAACATAATTTTCCTAATCCATAAAAGTTTTGTATTATCCAAGGTATGAATGAAGTGAAGTTCACTTTGCATGCTACCCAAGATCCACTTCTATACCATTGGTGACTCGATGAAGAGTATTCCTCTACGTATAATAGAGGTCGCCCACAGCTACCCTGTTTTAGTTTAGATGGGTATAGTTTTCTCCGTATCCTACTAAAACCAAATCTGTCGGCAGATCGAACGTCCAACATTCGCATCTCTTAGTCTCGCCCTGTTTTGGAGTTATCAACATAACGAAACCAGTGTACCTACCTACCTGTAGTCACGGGCTGGTTTCCGCAAGTCCACGTCAATAGCGCGGGTTTTGTGTGCGGGTGGAAGTCTTCTAGTCGAGCCAACCGATCTCCTCCAGGAACGCCAGAGGACCCCACAGATTGTGCAGAGCGTCAGAGATAGAGCCTGGAGTTCGGAGAGAAACTTACAACCTAACTGTCCTGATTACGTCGCGGCGTCATGATGACTGGTTTTAAATACGTAGCATTTATTGTAACTCTCTATAAAACACATATAAGATAACAATAGATTTCGTTCAAACAACAATATAGGCATACTTTATCTATATCCTTTAGTAGGTGACCGATCAACGCGATTACGATTTGCCGAACATCCGAATCTCGATTTGTGCAAATACGAAACAGACCGGTCTATATTGCGTGCCAATGTTTTGCTGCTTACTTTTCTAATTTACATGCCTATTTCCTAAGATTTTTTTTTTTTTTTTTTTAATATTTAGGTCGACAAATTGACGCCACTCGCCTGATGGTAAGCTGAGGCGACGTCTGGCAATTGAGGGCGACTCTCACAGTACACAGGAATACTATAGAGAGTGGCCCTCAACTTGACGACCCTGTAATGTGCCTCTTCACGCTTCGCTTAAAGAGCCCAGGGTTATATGTAGGAGGAAACACGTGCGCAGGCAGGGCGTTCCAAGCCACCATCGTTCGGCAGAGAAACGATCGTTTAAAACGCTCGGTTCTCGCGAAGACGGTTTCCACGGTATGAGGGTGACATCTCTGCCCGGCACGCGTTGTTCGGGATCGGAAGGGAGAGGGTGGGATCAGGTTGAAGAGCTCTTCAGAACACTCACCGTGGTAAATACGGTAGAACGCGGCCAAGGAAGCAATTGTTCGGCGCTGGGCTAGCGGCTCAAGGCTTCCCGTTACCTCCGGACAGTCTATAATGCGAATAGTAAGTTATATTAATAAGAATAGTAAGTTGACATGAATATGATATCTAACATGAATTCTATTTACGATTCGATTAGACAGGTATAGATGTGTTGCTCTTGACAAAATCTGGAGGCATAGACATAAAAACACATACTTGTAACATTATTTTCGTTGATACTGAATTACTGATTACTCGTACTAAAATTTGCTTTAACCACGAAAATACCATCTTTCCTCTTTAGGTAGATACCGTATTGTACTGGTGCACTAAAGACAAAGTTAAAACTTATTTCAGGATTAATTGAATCGATAAGTTAGAACTAATTTATCTTGAACGAAGTTCAGAATCATAATATTCATTCGCCATCTGAATCATAACAAGCTCCTTTGGATCGAGTCAAAACAAAGTTTGACATTGTAACCACCTTTGCGTACCCTTCGGTCAATCGTTGCAGACACCGATAATCAGAATATATTATTATACTCTGCATACAATTGACAGAATTATGTGTTGATATAAAACGTCATTTGATGTAGATTAATATCTAGAATCTCGAAGGTAATTTATCTGAACACAATAAAAAAAAGTTATTAGGTATCCTAAGTTCCAATTGAATAAAGAATTGTGATTGCGGTAATCCCTATGGTTTTACCTCGGTTGCCTTCGGAAAATTTTCCTCATAAATACATCAGCAGAAAGTAAAACGCTTTGTTAGATATTAGATCATCTATAATGCTATGAATATTTAGTGCTTAAACATAGAAAATAGATTAATGTAGAAACTGCGTTTTAGATCATAGGTATAAGGAAACCGTCTACAATTTCAACATGATTATAGCGTCTGAGTAACAGATCTGTTCCCATGAATACCCAGACACACACTAATTGATAGAATCATTCATTGTATGAGTAGTAAATTCCACTGTAATGTTACACTTCTATTGGTCTAATTGCCTGCACAGCAGTTGCAAGGCTCCCGAAGGTTGTCTTATAGCTATTTTAGGTTTACACGTGTCGAACAGCGAGGCTACTTGCTCGTAATATACTATTTTTATAGAGTAGGAGTGTTCTTACCCGAACATGGAGTGAATGGACACGAAAATGTGCTGCTATTTTTGAATATCAAGATCTAACTGAAAACTTTTTTTTTAACTTTATGCACATGTAAAGCCGGACTTTTTTTACTTTAGACTAAGCTTCCGTTAGACTTGCGTTTCGACGACTTAATTTCGATCTTCGGCCATCACACTGACATGAGCCCACTCTTAACAACTTCTTTAAAAACACGGTTTATAATCTATAAAGCAAGTAGTATTACCACGAAAAACCTCACCAAGACCAACCACACCAAAAACTTTTATTAAGCCAATTCAAATTTATTCCATTTAATTTTTTTTAATTACCAATTTCATCTGCAAAAGTTTACGCCGCTTTTGATTCAGAAATAGCTTTGTTTGCCAAAGACAAAAGTACGACGCGCCGTAAACATTTTTATGCTAAATGGTGTTAGCAAACAAAAACTTTGAAAGGCACATAATAAGAGTTTGATTAAGTTTTTCGCAATTTGCAAAGAAAATAAGGTAAGATATTAGTATTGTCCCCATTCTGACACAGAAAATATATTTTTTTGTTTCAATATAGGTCAAGTACTACGACTACAGTTGTTTTAACTACTGTCGTCTGAAGACTGTTATCGGCTGTCTAACCACGTCTTTGGTATAGAATATTATTGATTAACTTCTTCTATCTACGTTAAGAAACCCAAAGTATGCAGGTACTTTCTTTTCCAGATTAAAAAATAATTGAACAACTGCTCATGGACCTATCCCCTTTTCACCACAAAAAATATCAAAATCAAAATTGCTTAGATCCTTTGAATTGGATTAATTCATAGAATCGATTTAAGAACTAAATTATTATAACACCTGTACTTTTCTCGTTAGTTGGCGTAGTGGTTTACCCGCTAAACATGTAACAATTATTATAATCTAGATTCTTAACACCATCAGACTGATTTTCATTAACTGTGACCAGTTACAAAGCTGAACATATGACGTGCAATGTTACTAGTTTACGTTTGGCATTGCTCCAACAGGTGTACATATAAACATTTTGTCACTGGCAACACTATCCGTGCTATTCGTCAGGTGGCGGTAGACATAAGTTCCTATTTATAGGCTTTGGATTTGGACAGATTATTATTGGACAGATTGGTAAACTGAAAATTTGTAGATGTGCTATGACGCATTCCAGTGACAGACCGCAACAGCTGTCTTTTTCAAACAACACACGCACAAAATTCACGTACTTATCCCCGGAGAGGTAAACTAGACGAGTTTTCACACACATTTCTCCAGTCTATTGTCGATCCGCCGGGTGCCACTGGAAATACCTTCTGCGTGTGTACCAGAGACGAATTGGTCCTTTCTAAATAACTCTGTATTAGATTTAAGATGAAATATTTTGGAAAAAAGCCGAACTGAGTTTCTTGAGGACTCTTCTCAGTCTCGTTGCATTTTGGAACCCTCGGTAGAGTCACACCAACTTTTGACGAATCTAAATAATTTTCTAAAAATTTTAAAGATAATAAACGTTATTTTATTTTATTTTATTTTTTACGCCGTGAGAGCGACCGCGGCCTTGGGCAGCGGAATTTAAAAAAAATAGTATTGTCGACGAGGCTATTGTTCTTTTCGGAAACTTTGCCTGAATTGACCAGAGTCGCGTCTGTCTGACTATTAACTTGGCACCCTTAGTGCCCATAAGGTACGTAATACTATTACCTATTCTGTACCATACGCTCACACCGATGATATAACACAACAATCATTCACAATCCTCCATTTTACGTGTTATAGAACTTGTGAATGATGTAGCGGAGATTCAAATGTTTTGATCAGAACAATGAACTTCGGCAACATTCGAGTACGACACCAATATTGAAAGACGACATTGATAAATATACTTAGTGATAATATATATAATGTGTTTGATTAACTTCAATCTACTAATATTCTAATGCTATATTTTTTGGTAAGTATAATGAACATGTTTCTTCTTACTACTTACACCTCTATACCACTGAATAGGGAATCATCATCATTTCAGCCGATTGACGACCACTCCTGGTCATATTCCTCCCCCAACGAACGCTATAACAAACGAACGGGATACGGGTACAAATAGGGAATGGTACTTAGTTACTTACATATTATACGGAAATTGATTGATTAATAGAAATAGAAATATTTTTATTCTCTAGAAACATGGTTGACATGGGCTTTGTTAACTATCTAAGGTTACGTCATGTTTCGCCGGATGGATCACGGCATGCAAATATTCAATTATTATATTTTTTTCACAACATTCGACAATTATTACAATTTATTTCATTACCATTATGTCATTCCTAAAACTATATCAATACAAAATATCACCTATTAATTATTATTATATTGTAATGTAGCATTATTATGTCAAATTAGTCAGAAAGAGAATGTCAGGTATTATCACTATTATAATTAAGTTCCAGTACCATACCATAATCCTCAACCTAAACTCTGTATACCTAATGTCAATAATCTAATATTTTTAACTTTTTGAATGTCAAGTATTCCTGCACAGAGTAAAAACATTTCTCTAGAAGCCACTCATTGGTGCGTCTTCTAAATAAGTTACCTGGCAATTCTCTCAATTCTTTAGGTAACTTATTATACACTTTTATTGCCATACTATCACAATTTTTCTGATGAAGGGTGCTGTTGGATCTGGATGCAACGAGTTTAATAATGTCTCTAGATTAAATAAATCTAACTACTTTGCAATATTCCGCCACTTCGCAATATTCTATTTTCAAAATTATTTCTCTATTCTTTCGGCCTAATTTTAAATGGGTTTGGAGGGCGGTCCTGTGCATTAATAAATACGAGAGTTGGGTAATTTGCATGTGGCGGAATATTGCAAAGTAGTTACATTTATTTAATTTACCTATGGACTTCCGAAAAATAACGCTTGATAGTATTAACTTTATTAATGTCTCTAGAGATGTAATGCTTATGATCGCAAACTTTGGAGAACAGTGCTGATGTTTCCTGACAAACAATGCCACCTCCAGGATATACAGGCACACTACATTGAGGATCCTATTCCTTTTAAATAAAGGTCTACAAGACACCCACGGCGCGGCACCACATATAGCCCTAATGCATTTCTTTTGTGATATTAGAACCTTGTTAATGTCAGTGGAGTTCCCCCATAACAATACCCCATATCTGAGAATACTCCCAATATATCCATGGTATACAGACCAGGCTGCTTGCCACCCTGCCTGATTTTTAATATTTCTAAGAGCATATACAAATTTATTTATTCAGACACAAACAATCGCAATAAGATCCTTCCAGTTGCAGTGTTTGTCAAGCGTTATACCAAGAAATTTAACTTGTTCTACCTCTTGCACCGTGTTATTGTCATAACTATTTTTTATTTCGTCATACTTATTTTTATAATTGTGGAATTGAACTATTTTGGTTTTACTAAGATTAACAGTCAAATTATTACTATCCAACCAACCAGTCACAGTCTCAATAGTTGACTTAAGTATGTCATTATATATAATTACATCACGTTCCTCCGTGATTACTACAGAAATATCACCTGCGAAGAGCTTTCGGAATATCATTTATGTAGATAAGAAAGAGCAACGGTCCTAGTATACTACCTTGGGGACCACCAAACTTATTCGCTTTATATTGTGACTTGAATGATTGCAAAGTGTTGTTGTCACTAATTTTATCAATTTGCACACATTGTAATCTGTTAGAGAGATAGCGTTGCGATAGAGTTGGTCAGACTAATAAATAAGAGTATGTTTAGTGGTAATTCAGAAGAAGAAAACTGTTTAACGCGAACTTTTCAGTGATTTATTAATATTACAATTGCTCTAAGCTGCTTGTACCATGTTTGTTAGTCTCAAATACCTACTAAATAGTGGTGAAGAAATCGATAGAAAACAAAAATATTTCTTTTTTTGACGTATCATAATCCGATAATACAACAATCGAATTATGGAAGATCACATAATAAATGGCAATTCTATCCGAAAATAAAAACGAAAGTTATTCTATTTGATAAGGTCTTGGAGGGCATGTGTTTTTATGAAGACAATACGTATTACCTTTACTTGTGCCCGAATTTAGAGCTATAAAAATAATATAGGCACTTTAATAAGTTTGTAAACCTTCTCAGTTTCAAATTTTGTGAAAATAGATGTTTATTGCATTCGGTAATTTTTTTTTTACTTTATGGGCAATGTACGGGATTATTCGTTTACATAAGGGCCTTACCAGATCTGAAAGCGGGAGCGGAGGTGCATCTATCTATAGTTATTATCATGATTTAGTCCCGTTTAGAAATAGTAGATTGTTAACCAAGGGATGAAAGCATCCCATTTCTGACGAGGTATTTTGGCGCTCGATACGTGCGAGCGCCAAAATACCTCGTCAGTGAGAGCGCTAATAGTTTGAGGCAGAAGTGGGTGTTTTCACCCAAGTTACACACTACTTTTCATTTCGAATACGAGGAAAGCAAATAAAAGTCAAATAAATAAAATTATAACAATAGAGATTGATCACGTATCAAGTATTGTACCGCTTATTTTTTAATTTTTGTTTTTCATTTGCACTTTTTTCAGGGCAGGCAAGTCTTCTGATTTTTCAAGCCTTATCATTAGTTATATTTTTCCATGCAAAATAGTCTTCAGTTATTTAATTTCTTTAGTTAATTTTTATACGCACAAATTTTTTTGAAGCGCTATCGAGTATTTTTTTATGATTTGACGCGTTACGGCGGGCTATTTAGTCAGTTTTAGTCGGAGTCTCAACCTTAAAATACTGAGTAAAATGCTCATTATTTTAAAGTATAACTGTCCAAATAATTATTGTTTGTGCTGTTTACGTTTTATTTTATTGTATCTTAACTATTTTTTGTTTATGATCATTCAATAGTCATATAAGTCAATACAACCAGAATGTTGTATTGACTTAATCGAACTTTGGCTGAATACCTTTTTGGCCATCGACTCAAGCATGAGAGCTGAAAATATATATTCACGTTGTTGATAAAACTTGTGCGGTCGGGGGACCCCCGTCAGGATCGAAGTTCTTTACGCAACTGCAATGCAACCCAATCTGGGTTTACGTTACTTTTCGTTTAACTAACGACGCCGACGCTAAATTTGGAAGAAAAAAAACAAAGCGGACCATATTTTGGCTTCTGCAGACCACTGGTTGGGAATCACTGGCGTATCGTGACGATTTCTACTAAATCGCAAAGCCCGTAAGTTAGAGAACTTCCAAAAAGATTATGTTTGACCTGATATAATATAACATTTAGACTAGAAAGTACACCTTCCTTTGACCGATATTGTATACATTTCTAAATATACCACTATCGTGTAAGCAAGCGGTCCATCACTGTCAAGGGCGCCTCTTTGCACTAGTAATCTCCAGATGTGGTTGATAGATTGATGATGACATCAATGTATCTAACATTGATAACGTCATGGCATCAAGTTTGACATGGAATCTTTGCGACGTAAATAAAGAAATAATCTTTTTTGTATACTAATACAAATGTGTCTGCGATACCTTGTTGCCTGAGACGTCACTGAAAACAATTTTTAGGCAAGCTGTAGTTCTTGGTGTGAAGTCGGGTAAAATTAAAAGAATACTAACGTTAACCTCTCCAGTTAAAAGTGCTTCTGTTAAAGACTGTGCTTCACGTCCAGTGTGGTGACCTGGAATCAAACTAAAACTATTCGTTGGAACGCAAGTCCCAACTCTCTAACTTCCAGTGCGTTGAAACGTCGGTCAATTGACTTTAAAATATCCAGCGATTGTAAAACACGAGTTTTATTTAAATAACTATGATAAATCTTTATTTTAAAATACGTCTACAAAAAATAAGCCGTCGCTTGAACAAGTTGACTATAATTAGACCACAAGCGAGCTGTCTTTGTCAAGTCTTAGAAATACAAACATGTTTCTGCCAAGAAGTGGGTCACGTGGCGGAAAGGTAGACTCGCAACTTCCGAGGGTGGCACTACCACCCAACCCACTCTTTAGAAAGTGGAATAAATGCCTATTTGTTTGTAGCTCGTTAGTGTGTGTTTCTATCCTTTACGTCATAATCTGGGAACTATTTTTTCTTGTTTGTAAGTAGTAACAGTCGGCAACGAAAACACCCCATCTATCCTCGAACGGGTACTTAGAAGAATACGTCCACATTTCGCTTTCTAGTATTTTGACAGGGGCACCGCTTGCAGATGATAATGATTTGGGTTCTGGAGATGTAATTATAGATAAGAGGACCTCGCAGAACTTTGCTCAAACTAAAAAAACATACACGTACCTACCTAACTGATTAAGTAAATTTAGCCATTACCCAACTATGGCTACTGATTACGGAAAAGAGAAGTCGATTCAATTGAAAATCATATTCAATTAAATGTTATTTATCTTGTAGGTACTTAAAATATCTGATTCAGAAATCATTTCTGTTTTGACTGATTTTTACAAGCAGCAATGAACAATGTTTCACAACGATTAGCAGACAATGGACACGTTTATTTACAAAATTTACTTGTAACAATGACATGAATGACGGGATCTTGGTACACTTCTGTGGCAAGATTTAGAACGGATTACAGTAAACAAAAACTGATTATGTTACATTTGTTAATGGTAGTTAATGTTAAGTGAATCGCCGCGATAGTTTCCGTATTGGAAACGTGGGGGTTGACGTTGACCATTGGTTCGGAGAAACAGAGTTCGGTTGAGTTTTGGAAGTAAAATATTATTGTAATCCCCAAATGTCTAAAAACACAGTATAGATTGCAGTATAAAGTAGATTTTTAAATATATTTACTCGAGTTTTGGTTTAGGCCGAAACAGAAAGAAGAGCCGATAGTTCGGTTTCGGCTGAAAAACATATTTTACAAGGTATTAAAAGACTCAAAGCCTACTAGGGCTACTTTATATTAATACACGTTCCACGTTTCTCAGATGTCTCTGTTCCATTCCAGGGAGGAATAGTATCTTAGCGCATTCCTAATTCCAGCTTTAGACAACTCCAGTAATGAAATATCAATATATTGTTAAATGTATCAACATCGTATTTATTTCTAAGAATAAAGACCTATATTTCAGCAGTTTACCGAGCATTTATTAGGTTATATTGACGTGTATAAACCAACAAAGCCTGTTGACGTACATACTAAATTACCTTATTAACAAACAAACTTCAAGACCAAAGAAAGTGGATGATCAATTATTATGTCAGCCTGTCCCTGAGGTCGTTACGTAAAAGGATGTTTACCTAAGTTGTTAAGCTGTTTTCGCCAGAATTGCTTCAGTAATTTTAACCGTGACTCGTCGTATCATTAAATATTATAATCAAACAGTTGTATGGCAAAGATTAAGTATCGTGTAACGTGTATTCCTCCTTTCATGGCATAATATCTATTGTAATTTTCATTATATTTTTGTTGTACGCTAATAAGCAGTGGAGGAATATTCAGGGCGTACCAAACGTAAGTTCGTCTTTCTGCCCTATGATGGTACACACTGCTGTTTCTTAAAGCTGCTACACACAGTACCGGTGGCAATGCCGCCGGGTTTATGCCGAGCGGCTAAACCACCGGCAATACAAGCCGCCGGCTTAGGCCGCGCATAGCCGCCATGCATCATTCCGGTTGTGACAGTTATGTAGAACGCTACTGAACATATTTTTGGTTACAATGAATAAAGAAATCAACGGCACTGCGTCCGCAGTTGAGTTTTTATTAGAATAAGACAAAAATATAAAAGGAAGAGAAGGTTTTGGGTGCGTCCAAGTTTACGAAATAAAAAATGAAATGACTGTAATGATAGAAGAGTATAATAAAGAGGTTTCTAAGAATGACATATGAAGACTTTGAATTTTTGCTGAAGAGTACTGAAGTGTACATTAGCATAAAAATAGTAGCTGGAGAGAGGTTATGCCCGATAAAGAGAGGTTGGCTGGCAGTAACGTTGCGGTTTTTAGCTACAGGAGAAACTTATTTCAGCCTTGGAAAACTGTTTAAAATTTCACCACAACTCCTTTCCTCACTGATTCCCGAAGCCTGTCTAGCACTGATATCAAAACTGGCACGCTATGATAAAAACGGGTCTCCCTTGTTTGACCGAAAGGAATTTGACAAATGTTCACTTCCCAAAAAATTGTTCGCATATTTTCATTTGCCAAATTATTACTTAGCAAAAAATCTATTCACAAAAAATTGTAACGCAAACCTAATGTTTGGGAAATTAACGTTTAAACTATGACTTGTTTACTAACTAAATAATTATCCTAATCTAAATAGTTGAGTTCCGTAGGAGGCTCGTGCTAGGAGGTCACAGTTTTAACCTAACCTGACCTACCCATTTTGTTTAAAGAAGAAATTAATTAAAGACCAAATACCATAATGCCATTATGTATAGTTGTTAAAATTTGTTTGGGTAATGAAATTTTGTCAAAATCTTTTTGAAAAAACGGCAGGCACCCGATAAAAACACACCACTATTACTCAAATGCCGGGAACGAACTGACGCCCGGCACCCCGCGCAACCCGCCGGCACACCCCGGCGGCGATGCCGGCGGCTTCTTTGTGCGGCAAAACTGACGGCTTTGTAAGCCGCCGGGCACTGTGTGTAGCAGCCTTTTCATTCTTATTTTGAATTTTGATCGGGTCGGCTACAAAGCAAAATGTCTATTGACTAAGACTACCCACAATATAATAAGACTTGAGAGCAAATCGTCCACATTTTAAAATGTAAACAAAAATTGTTTTAATGACGTCTTGCGAAAATGTCTAACCAGCATATTGGCTACGAAGCAAACCGTCCACAATACATAACTATTGTTGAATGACAATCGACAATCGGAAACAGTGTGGGATAGGACTAATTACACCTAACTACCTACTACATAATGCTTTAAGGGTAATGTAAACCCTTACATTGAATTCTGATAATGCTTTATCAGTGAGATGTCAGTGGGCTGATATGATGATGATGATGATGACTTAACAAGAGGGCAAGATAGGAAAATGTGTGAAACAAATCCATTCATTGTAGTAATAGATAATTTCATTTATTTATTAAATACTTTTTGAACATAACAGCTTACTTATTTAATAAGATTCACAAAAAAGAAACATTCATAATGCATCTTAAACGATTTGTCTACAGGCAGTTTTTAATTATAGACTACTTGACTTATGGACATAAATAAATTGTGGACGATTTGCTCCCAGGACAATCTCTTCATGGGGTTGACCCCATGAAGAGATTGTTTACATTACCTTTTGCTTGAGAAGACAAAAGCACATATGAACATTTTGCTTTGTAGACGATCCGGAATTTTGATTGGGTCGGCTACAAAGTAAAATGTCTATTGACCAAGACTACCCACAATTTAATAAGGCTTGAGAAGCAAATCGTCCACATTTTAAAATGTAAACAAAAATTGTTTTAATGACGTCTTGCGAAAATGTTTAACCAGCATATTGGCTACGAAGCAAACCATTCACAATACATACCTAATGCCTTATTTTGTCGGTCTTTTATAAGTCATGTGTACCTACATGTAATATAGGGCGAGCCTGCTTCTGTTTGTCGTCATTTTATACTATAATTGCCGGGTAGGGATTTCTCGTTGCCTATATGAAGAATATCACAAGATGAGAAAATTTTTAAATGAATTTACTCTACATTTGTAAAATCTAGAGTAAAATTCATGCTTCATTGGTCAATCACCATTCTTTGATTAGCAATAGAAACACAGTCGTGCTTGATAGAAAATTATACGGTATACTGAGTCGTAATTCCTATCAGATTAAATAAAGTTATATACTGAACGCAACTACACGTTTTTCTTTATCCCCGAAAGTGTAGAGGTGTTCATTACATTCACATTTCGCCAGTCTCTGTTGGTCCCACGTAATACTGGCGAGCCTATTCCCGTTCCAGGGAAATGGTCACGTTACGCTTATCAGTGGTGGTTCCCAACCGGGGTGGTCCGCATAAGCCAAAATATGGTCTGCTTTTTTTATTTAGCGTCGGCGTCGTTAGCTAAACGAGAAACAACCCAAACCCAAATTGGGGTGCGTTGCAGTTGCGTAAAGAACTTCGTTCCTGACGAGGGTACCCCGACCACACAATATTTTTTCATTAAAAATTGGAAAAAGTTTCTAATGTAGGATACCTGATCGCATATGACAGAAATAATATCAATCAGTTAAATATAAAGGTATATAAATAACTTATATCTGACAAATAATATACCCGAGTCTGTCCCATGCGATAAGAAATACTGCTGTGATCATGAGCTTCATTTTCGTTCACAAAATAAAAGTCATCTGCTTTCTGTAATACCCGAGAGATATCGTCGCATATTATCAGTACTTATCGCTGGTGTCGTCTATCTGCACAACCTCTTTAGATACATCATTAACTATCTAGAGACGTACATAAAGATGTACTGCTTCTTTATGGGACTCTATTAGTCGCTGCAATAAAATGTTTGTTCATTAGCAAAACCAACACACTAATTATGTTATTTATTTGATACTATTGGTCCCGGCGAACTTCGTACCGCCTGAAATTTTGCTCATGAACCTTCCCTGAACCTCCACGAATATTTTAAGACCCAAATTAGCCAAATCGGTCCAGCCGCACGCGTGATGTCGTGACCAAGGGAAATAGGGATTCATTTTTATATATAGAGATAATGTCAATGACGAATGGTAATTTCATACTGATTTTTAAAGAAAACAAAACAAATACCCTTTATGCTTGGGTGCTTCTCTAATGCTATGCAATGCACCAGTGCAGATTCTCACTTTCTCTCTCATCATGGAAACTATCGTGCTTTTACCACTGCAATGCCGCAGTGTTTTGTATGCAGAAAATTCAGTTCGTGGTCACGATGAAGACAACCAAGGGTCCTACAGTAACCCCACAGGTGGCCAAAGTCCACCGGGCGCCACTGGAGATACCTTCTGGTGCGTACCAGAGCCGCCCGGCAATGGACGGAGGCGCTGCTACGTCCGTTGCCGGGAATAAAAAATAAAAGGGTCCTACAGTATGAACAATAGTAAGTGTTTTGATGGGACTAAATGTGGATATTATAATAATCGCATTGTCAATAAAATTATTATTGCACAAGAATTATGATTTCTGACTAACACCGTGACGAGTTTACGAAAATATGTTCGTGTATAGATCACGTTTTTGGTATTCCTTATATTTTCTAGTGATCGATAACAAGTGGAGAACAGAACTGTTATTTATAGGCTTATTATATCTTCCATTTGATCGTGAATCAATCGCCGCGCCTGCTTAAGATCCAAATTTTATATCTTTTGCACCAATCAAATGGGCCTAGTGTTTAAACAATGTTCCTTGTGTAACAGATACATGTTTTTCCTCTCTTCCTTCAGTCGTTCAGAATACAGCAGTCGCTGCAAGATATTGGCAGAATGGTTCTTCTTCTAATAATGTCTGTAGAAGCTATGTATCAATTAGCCCCAACCCTTACATTACCAATTCTCTCTGATGATGTCGCCCATCTATATGAGATCGTAATTGATAGCATGATTCGTAGGCGTTCCGCCGCCCGGCAGTAGTAATGTTTGCTAACTGATGCTTAACAAGGTTTTTTAAAGGCTATTTGAGCACAATGCACACTTTGTTCCGTTTGAACGCTCCAATTCTCTTATGATATAGTTCTTCTATATTTGTTGCCAGCCTTGAAATGTTTTCTTCATAATTTTAATTTTTTAAACTGTACAGAAAGTAATTATTGTTTTGATGTAGGTACCTCTGTAGTTCTGTCTTCTAGTTTCGGGGTTGATAAGAAGTATGTAATATTTCTTATCAATAAATATAGGGTTATTAGCCGGAAGCCGTCATTTAGTCAGTAACGATAAAATCAATTAAGCATTCCAAAGTGACAAACCTGCGCATGGGTGATCAAAAAGTGGCATTTCGTGCTTCGGATGGCACATTGAAAGTCGGTGTCTTCAGTCGTTGGTTCACGCCAGTGTCCCATTTGATCCACCTGAGGATTTCGGCTTCAGCCCTTTACCATATCGTGGAAGAGTATGTCGATAAATCAACTATATCACAAGAAATCTTAAAAAATGAGTTCATTGAGTCACATACATAATTTCTTGTTTACTGACGCTATATAAATTAATGACCACCCTGACGACCATTCCAAGTCTGCCGCAAGAAAGTTAATAAGTACATATACACAAATGTTCATACAAAAAGTAACTAGGTACACATTTTGCTTTGCTTCCCTCATGCATAAATAATGCCCCGTAGCCCGTCGACCGGGGACTTGTACAAACATCCATTTCTCTTGGTCGGTGCCGGTTCTTAAATGTCATGGCCACCGTGGTTAACCTTGTGCCACATTTTGTACATCGGTTAATTTTAGCCATGCATTATCGTTACCCCCTAGAAACCGACGCCGTCGCGGGGGATAAAATATGGAGTAGAACCTTAATTATCGAAAATTGTCTTTAGTTTTTTTGGAAAATTAATTTCCCGATCATTTTACAAAACGTCCGTCGACGGGAAAAGAAATACTTGAGAATGGGAGGATCATCATCCTGCCACTGGGAGTCCATCGCGAACAAAATGAAACAGTAAATTATAGTGTCTACCAAATTACACCCTGTTAGGTACCCCAATAGTGTGTAGATGTACACAGATGTTGTGTCGAAAGACAGTACACTACATCTATTAGAATTTTTACCCAGAAAACAGTAGTGATACAGCCGTAATAACAGGAACATTACAGGAAGACACGTATCTTGGGCACAGAACATAGTACATTTTTATTTCTGTGTCTTGTGGTACACTATAAAGTAATTTAATTGTCACACATTTATAGCTTCGACTGAAGCAAGAAAATTAGGTTCGAATATTTCGTAACATGCAAAAAAAAATACAGATTCGACAAGATACTTAAAACTAGGTAACGCAAACTAGGGATAGTCCCTAGTTCCTAGCATAATCGTCCCTTACAAGGAAGTAAACTTAAGATTGAAGGACAACTACCATTGCGAGCGTGTTAGATCAAAGTTAATGATCCTTAACTAATATAAACTTCGAAGGACCACCAACGACCCTTCTTTGCCTCAAATAAAATGTAAAACTAGGTCATCATCATGCTCGTATTGTGTCTAGTTGCTTTCTTTGTGGCTACGACTTCTGATTATAGGTCGGTAATACTGTAAAGCTGATAGTAAACTAGTATGATAAGCGTCACAATAATAAATAAACAATGGCACGTATGTATATACATTTTACTTAGACTATAATCTGACATCACAATTAAGAAGCCCTAAGGTCAACATTATCATTTATTTTTTTATCAGTAAGTACCTACTTTACCTGTACCTACCTAATTTATTAACAGAGCAAACTGACATCGTTTCCGCAAATGGAGCAAATCGAGCAGCGTGCCGTCATTAAGTACCTCCATAAGAAGTGGCTGACATCAAAAGCCATCCATGATGATATGGTCAGTACATTAGGGGATTGCGCTCTTTCATATTCATCGGTCAAAAAATGGATAGCAGAATTCAAGCGTGGTAGAGAGAGTGTTAAAGACGAACCCCGCTCTGGAAGGCCTTAGACGTCCATTACTGATGAAAATGTTAAAAAAATACAGGACTTAATTATGGGAGACCCGCAGATTGAAAATTAGAGAGATAGCCGAGATTATAGGCATCTCTTATGAACGTACTCAAAACATAATAGTCAACGTGTTGGGTTTCCACAAGGTGTCTGCGAGGTGGGTTCCGCGACTGCTTTCAGTTGAGCAAAAAAGGATGCGATTGACTGTTTGGAGTTATTTGAAGCTGATGAATGTGATTTTTTTGAATCGTTTTGTTACTATGGACGAAACATGGGTTCATTATTGTACACCGGCAACAAAACAACAATCAAAACAGTGGAAAAGACCTGGTTCACCACCTCACAAAAAGGCTAAGTCGATTTTGTCGGCAAGTAAGGTGATGGCTTCAGTATTCTGGGACTCGAAGGGTGTGATTATGGTTGATTATCTTGAAAGGGGTCAGACTATAAACTCTGATTATTACTGCACCTTACTACGTCGTTTACGAGAGGAAATAAAAGAAAAACGTCCAGGAATGATCAGGAGAAAAGTCCTGTTTCATCAAGATAACGCTCGTGTTCACACGTCTGTCCAATCAATGGCAGAAATTCACAACTGTGGCTTTGAACTGTTACCGCATCCACCTTCCAAATATTTTTGACAAATGACGAGGTCAAAGCAGCAGTAGACGCATATTTTGACTCTAAGGAAGAATCATTTTTTTTTCAACGGGCTAAATGCTTGGAAGGGTTTTTATTATGTTAAAAAATAAAAATATATTTCATTTATTATGTATTTAATTTCTTGGTTAGGCCGATTACTTTTGAATCCACCCTCGTATATTTACTATGAAAGATAACGACAGAACTCGCTCTCACTTCTGTTGAAAGAGGCAGGCAGCAGGATAGTCTTATAGAAACGTATAAAATACTGATCAACTACTACAATGTGCCAAGACTGAAAGATATGTATAGAGAGAATGATAATAAACATCTTCACGGGCACTCATTAAAACTGTGTAGAGGACAATCTGAAGGAAACCCCTTAAAACACTTTCTACCCAACCGAGTGGTCGCTGAGTGGAACAGTTTGCCCGAACATGTCATAAAAGCACCCACTGTTAATGCTTTCAAGAACCGACTTGACACTGTCTTCAGATCCAGGAATACACACGCATCACCAAAATGAGCTGCTAGTGTGGTTTAATAAATAATAATAACGATGATGAAATGTGTTAAATACAAACAATCCGTCTTCTATTCGCTTCGGTTTATACCAGGTTTCACATCATATAACTTGATGACTTTTCTCATGAACTCTTAGAGGAAACCTTATGGAAATACGTTTAACGGATTTTGAGTTTATCCAGAAAAGCCGACGCGATGTTGATTTGTAAGGGACTAAAAACAAGTCGTATTATTGTAATAGCTTGTTTAAGAAATGAAATAGTACAATATCTGTTCAGGTTAGTCTGAAAGTGAATGACGAATAAACTGGATACGCACCTGTTATTTACGTATTTAAAATGTTAACTATTTTACTTTAAGAATATTTCAATCTTTGCAGCTCAACTAAATATGTGTGTACTGTGTCATAGTGTTGTTAACCAATCAATTGATTCACACGGTTACAGAGATACATTGAAGCTGATATCAAAATGTATTTCACACGATTTTTTTAAATTACTTCATCACTGACATGGCTTATTCATTGTTTTTCTTTTTCTATTCTTATAGCTGGTAATAATCTGCACATTTTCCTTTTAAAACGTATCATTACAAACCGTAAGCGTGTTAGTTTAAATATGTATTGTGATTGAAAACAATAAGCAATCATTACGTCGTAAAATACAAGATTCATGTAACATTCGATTTTAACAAAATGGTTTATCATCAGTTATTTATTATTAACGAGCAAAGACCTTATAATACAATGGACATAGGATCTAGAACAAATCGCAAGAAAATAATGTCCCGAGTCGACCTATACATTATACATAGGCATACATAGATATAAACAAATTTCATATTAAAATTTAAACCTCGAATCAACGGAATAGTGTTCACTTTTGTTTGCACAAATTTATCGCATTACGTAGCTTCTATCTGTTCGCCCGACTAATTCACCTTATGCAGCTTCAACTTGAACTACGTGATCATAGAAACAATGGAGTAGGTTTATTTTGTTAAAGTCTTTTAAGGATTCCATGATGTGTAGGTACGCGTAATAATTAATCTAAGACATAAATTCCATAATCTTATAAATTGTAATTACTTGTTTATGTTAGACGAAATAAGCTGAAAAACTAATTAACGACTGACAAAGATTATTTTTTTTCGAGTCAGTTTCATAATATGTAACTGTAGTATGAATAACAAAAAGGGAATTAATGAATTTAACAAATTATAATATTATAAATGCCAAACTTCTTGCGGGTGTCAAAATTCTTCCGCTTTCATTACTATTTTCATAACGCTATGTCGCTACGTCCATAAATTGAGCCGAACAAACAAGATTGTTATTTTTTTGGATATTTTTCCATTGTGCACAGTGTACTGGATCCCGAGGAAAACTGAAATAGATTTCAAGTTCATACGAACGAAAAAAAAATCATAAAGAGCCAAGGTGTCTCTACTATAATCTTTGTTCCAAATAGTTTCATCGCTATCGGTAATCCGAATAAATCTGAATGGTCATTTTGTTAGTACATTATTCAGTGAAAATGAAATGGTCTCTTTCTTTTTACTGAGCTTGGGATGAATTCGAAAGAGACAGATAGATACTTCGGTATTGGACTGGATTGCAATATTTACTTTTGTCTTTTAATTTATTATCGACGAAATACTGTATTTTAAGTGAAATAATAAATTGCAAATGATAAAACAAAAGCTTATTTACTGAAAATATGATACACCGTCTTCAATTTGCTTTTTTTTCGTAGTTTTTACACGTTTTTACAATACAGTACGGCATTGTGCAACGTGTTGTCGTTCAGTTGTCAAAATCAAGACTGGCGCGCGATTGTTTCTCTTTTAGCGTTTTGTTTCTCTTTTAGTTCGGACACTTTTGAGCGATGATCCGAAATCCATTGTATATAAAATCATTGTTAACGAGTTACGATTTTTATCACGTGGGGATCCATGTGATTTAAAACGTGGTCTGATCCGTTTGTACTGGTGTGTAATTTAATGTCTGTTTCAACATACCGTAGGGACATAATCGTAAAACCTACGGCAATTTTTTGATACTAGGTTGGTAGCAGATGCGGTAAGCATGAATACAGGTTTCACAAAAATATGAACGTCATCCATATGAACTTCAACAGGTGATAATGTTTCAATTTCTTGTTTTACCGAATTGACCTCTTGTTTTGTTAATTCTGTAGTTTCCTTAGCAAAATTAAGTTTAATAGGTCTACAGAAACGTGTAGACGAAGGGGCAGGGTTTTGCCATACAACCATATTCTTATTTTCGGTATTCAAAGCCATTTGAATAGGAACCATTGAAATGCTGAAGAGATTTTCGTCACACTGATTTTCAGATGTGAACTTCTGTTTATATCTTTGTTGTTGAGAACCATCACAACCCCACTTAATCAGGCAGGTTAGTTCCTTTATTCCAGCTTTCAGGACTTCAATAGAATTTAACACATCTCTTTGAGCTAAACATATACGATTGATAGTATGATCCACTAAATATTGAAGATTACACTCTGCAAATGTTTCTGTGACAGTTTTCTCCAATGGATAACACTGTTTTTTCACTGTCAGTAATTGGTGATAAGAAGGTAATAAGTTTTTAACAAGTTTGTTCACCTTTTCACGAATGATATTGTATTGATGAGTTGCTAATTTAGCATCTATCATCATGCCCAGAGCTTCATCTGCAGATAGAGATACAGGATCACTGATTAGACGGTTACGGGCCTGTTTAATCGCTGGCCCACTATTACAAGACTCAGACGACAATTCTTTTACTATGGCTGCAGAATCTCTTTTACCAGCTTTGAGTAAGTTGAATTCATTAGCCACTGAAATTTCTTCTGGACTAGTCGTCTCTAAAAGCTTTTGAATTTTTCGTTTTTGAGTTCTATCACAACAATCTCGAAAATGTTTTGCTGGTCTTCCTGGAGTAACTGAGCTAGAGGATGATGGAATTTCTTGTAAAACACTATAAGGCAGTGTAATATATGTACTTAACCAATTTATATATTTTTTTAAAAAACGGTCGCGGTGACGACCACATTGACTCCATTTTCCATCAAGTTGTTGACATAGTGATTTCAACAAAGCCTTGATTTTATTTTTAGAATGCTCAGAAAAAGTTGCACAAGGATAATTATCCATGAAAAATGAAAAAACTTCGTCAAAACGATCACTTTCTCTGTTAAAAGCCCAAATTTCGAAAATTTGCAATTTCTTTATCTCGATAGCCATACTGAAAATTAAAAAAAAATGTATGGGCGTCGCAAAAAAGCGCACAAGCTGTGCGTTGCATCAATTAGTTAAGACTATAAGCCTTATTATGATGGTATATACTTTACTATAAAATGCTATAAAATTAGGTTTCGAGTCCAATGAATTTGAAACAATCAAAAATCGAAGTCAATTTCGTGTTCTAATAGAAATGGTTGATTTTAACAAATATGCCTATTATAAATCGGACAAAATGTAAAACAAACACTATAATATAAAAAGTAAATAACACTAGTGACTTTATAATCGCTTCGTAATAATAATCGCAATTCGCACAAACTAACACTGCAAAATGCGCAACGAGTGTAACTCAGTTTTGATGCCGATATAAACATTTTTAACATTTATGTTAAGCTACCCACAGCAAAAAAATATATGCCACCGTTTTAAGTAATCGTTATAGAATAATTAGACATCAATAGATGATAGATAAAACAATGTTCGAAATTTGAATTAAATCCCGCTAGATTCCGAGTTTCTTACAGTGTGCGCTGGGAGGAGTATGAAGATATCCAAGCAAAGTTAAAATTACCTGGTCACAAATTTTTAAAACATGTCTCTTCCCGATGGCTGACGTCAGTAAAAGTCAGTGTTCAGATGGTCAGTAAAAGTCAGTTTTTTTAGATTTCTGGTCAGTAAAATCAGTATTTTTGAACACTGAACCTGTTTCGACCCCTGTATGTTCAAGGTTCTGCAGAACTTCTTAAATACCGTGAGGTGCAATTATGAATGAGTTGACAGAACAGAAGGATAATTTCGCTGTCCCGTATTCTGTACCCGTGGGAATTAGGACGCGAAAACAAGTCCGCGGTATATCAGTGAATGATTTTCACGTTAATGATTAACGGTACTATGTGGCTGTTTGATATTTTCGTTTTATCTTCCTTCCGTGATATGATAACACTGTGTCTGATAAAGACATGACAAATAATAACGTTTGTTTTGTACCACACTTAAAATTCAGCAAACTATCCTTACGATTTCCGTTTCAGACATCTTATACATATGCCCTATTCTGAAACTGAACTTCAATGAATAGGAATCGATAAGTACGTTCCCACTGTAGATGTCACTCGTGCGGGAGTACACGTGCATAGGTACAGCGCATGCGCAGCCAGTCGTCATCTAAATTGCTAGGGTTGGCGAATTCACTAAATAAAAATTGCATCGCCGTCATTCGTATAAAACTCATTGATTAGACACGGGCTTCGTTAATCACAGTAGTAAATAAAAATAATGTAACAATGTAAACAGTTATTTTAATCATAATAATGTTTATCTCACGTGTGCGGCGTGATGGTAGTAATTTGGCATCAATCCAATATTACTGCAAGGTAACGTGTGAAACGCCTTCTTCTGACTTTTGACAATTTTCTTCCATTTATATTTGAATTACGGCCGGTTTCTAAATTGAGAATTTGAAGTTGAGCATCCACTGAGTACGCCAAATGTCATAATTCAAGAACAAATTTTGACATTTGACGTGCTCAACGGATACTGAACTTTTAAGTCAAATCAAATCAAATCAAAATATCTTCATTCATGTAGGTCACAAAGTAACACTTATGAACGTCAGAAAAAGAAAATGCTTCTACATTTACATTTACCGCCAGATTCGCAAGGCAATAGGTAGAGCCTGTGAGGAAAGAACCTGGCAAGAAAAACTCACGGCCACTCTTTTTATTCGCCAGTAACAATGATTCTGTTACAACAATAAAAAGAGGGCAAGGGCAGTACGTGACCATGTGTGGACCAAGTGAACTTAAAAATTATGAATCTCTGTTATTCACAAAAAAGTTAAATACTAGTTAAAGGTGCCACATAATCTCAAAGTAGTTTGCTCAAAGTAGTGTCACATAAGTTCTCAGTTCATACACCGGCCGTTTGGTACTTAATATACACACGCACACATATCACACCTATATCCTCGAACGGGTAGGCAGAGGTGCATTTCACACCCACAATTGGTACTTAATAGATAAAGAATAATGTCAATGCACAAGTTGGGCATCAATTTTGACGATTATTATTCTAGCTATCTATTTTCCCCTTTGAAATACAATAGTTGGCTTATATTAATTTTCGGTAAGAATTTGATACTGCAGTTTCCTCATAACCAAGGTCAAATATTCCGGTGTAGGTTAAGCGGGTAGATATTATTGATCTATGTGATGCCGCGTGGTTTTGGCAAGGGTTAGTGTGGCAATTATTTTCAAGCAAATGTATTAATTACGGACCTCAAGACATGCAATGGTAAGAGATGTAGTTATTTAACATCTCGATTTGTCTTTCAAATAGTTAAAAAAATTGTGACAGAGCAAAAATCCAGCATAGTCTGAATTCTGATTTTATAAAGCACAAGTGCTTAAAATTGGATTGAAACAATAAAAAAGGTGTTCGTTCGAAAAGGTAGCGTAGATACTTGACGCTATATGATCGTAATAACATCCTATTTAATTTATTGAACAGAAGTCCTCGTCTTACTATTACAATAAGACTTTTTGTGAATATGAAAGAAATACCTAAGATACACACACATTTCTAAAATGGACCAGCCCTTTAAGATTTTGTCAATTTCTAAGAAGGGTTCTTTTAGAGTCATTTTGATCCATAGGAACATGTTTGATGTTAAGAAGGGTATTATATTGTTTCCAAATTATTTAAGTTCACTGAAGCGTAGTGTCCTCTGGAGTAGCTAAGCGAGTACTCGAATTTTATCATCATTCATTATACATGTAGGTACTCATTGAGGATTACACCAGTGATAAAATTGGTCCGTGCCTCGGAGAGCACGTTGTCGCGTCGGTCCCGGTTGTCATACGAGCGTCTATGGCTGTCGTTACGGGTATTTGGAGCCCCTAAAACAAATTCCGACCCGTCTAACTACAGAACTTCGATATCGCTCATGGGTTGTGGATGTCAGATGGCAGTCGCTCCACGGTTAATATCGAAGTTCAACCGCATCGCAGTTTGACTGGAAAGCCGACCCCAACTGAGTTGGAAAAAGGCTCGGTAGATGCTGATGATGAGAGGACTATAGTAATTTACTACAAAATTGTTGTTAGTACTAAAGATAGTTTCAGCACATAAATTATGTCATAAAGATATGTACTAATGCAGTGTTAAGTTCTCGGGTGATGGTCGGCGCCATAAACTCATAAACTGATAACCCTGTTTGCTGTTTACTAACACGGCAGACGATAACACTGCTCGTGCTAAACTATTCATAGTACCTACAATTTGCTACTTGCATTAAGATTTAACTACAGCAAGAATATTAAAAATACACGTCAAAAATTGACGCAACAACCGACTTCAAATTACCGAAATGGGACCAAATAATTGTCGGAATGGGACCAAATTGAAATGGGACAACTTGGGAAGTAGTAGCTATCAACAAAAAAAAACTCGAAATGGTTCGCCTAGACCAAAGATATGATTTAGCAAACATAAAAAAAACATAGTTGAATTGAGAACCTCCTTCTTTTTCGGAAGTCGGTTGAAAATGAAACAGATTGTGGCCTCTAAATAATTACACCCTATTAGGTACAGTACACCAATGATACACAGACGCTGCTATGTATACATAGCATACAGTAGTATACAGAGCAAACGCTGTGTCAAAAGACCACCTGGATTCCACGAGCGATTTTTTAACGCGCCTAAAGAATACATCGAAATAGATCAAATCGTGTGAACAAATACTTGCAGCTGATTTAAATCGCTACATATTTTTCAGCGCAGTGTTGTATTTTAAGCGCTGGGCGTTGAGCTGAAAGTTCAATTTCCCACTCAACGTTGCGTTACTCAGCTGGCGTTAAAAATACGTCTCGATTTTTTAACGCCCGTGGAAACTTGGTCCTACTACATCTATACAGTCGCTAAGGAAATAGCCGTAATATTAGTTTGCGTAAGAAGGGTCCCATTGCTTGCGTATGAAATGGGGATTCTGCACTGGTATTTTTTATCTGTCGTAATATTAAATCGGTCCCACTGCTTAAATTTATGTTTGGAACACTGAATGGATATAATTATCCAGGGACCCTCGGCTTTCGTCAGTAACTTTGTCGGTCCCAAATAAGAAGGCAGGTCTTTTGCCGTTTACCGGAACTTTACCAACCTAGTAAGACCTAGAAAGTCAAACATAAAACTCTATAGAAGACCATAAAATAATGTATTGAAAATATCTAAGGCAAATAAAAACTTGACTAACATCATCCTAGACATTCTAATAATATAATTCCATCAAGCATTAAGTTCTAAGCCGCACTTAAGATGCCCGAATCGTCCCTTGGGATTTATATTTGCTTAGGATCGCTATAAGCCTTAAATAGATGATGTCAATGTTCGCTTATTGGCATCTCATGAATCATAATTTTGTAGTAATCGATATCACTAGACGCATCTAAAATGTATAATACTAGCCGACGCCTGTGGCTACGTCTGTACCAAGTTTGAAAAGTTCATTTAGAGGAGTCGTCAAATAGTGTATTGTTTAACATTATATGACAAGAAATTCTCGTTCTTTGATCGCAATTACTACGCCCTAACATCATCAGACTTTTTATACTATTATGTTATGAAAACAATTTATCTCATTGTTACAGTTGACGAAAAGATATTCTGCTGTCATGGCGGTCTATCTCCAGACCTGCAGGCGATGGAACAAATCCGGCGGATCATGAGGCCCACTGACGTGCCCGACCAGGGCCTGCTCTGCGACCTGCTGTGGTCCGACCCTGACAAGGACACCGCCGGTTGGGGGGAAAACGACCGTGGTGTTAGCTTTACATTTGGTACTGAGGTAGGTTCCTTTATTGAGTACTTACTTACTTGAAGAGTATAAGGGTGCTATGTAGCTTTGCTGCGAGGATGTGTTCTGGACCAATGAAAATGATTGTGCTAAGACGTGCTGTGTGTACAAATGAATAAGATTGGTGGATGTCAAATCATCCATCAACGAAGCATAGCCCATATCTGGTTTAAAGGCCCCTAAAAGTATTGCGATGTGATGTGTTTCGTAACGAAATTAATGATTGGCTTTGCTGGTTGACCGAGCCAGCTTAGCGTCTTCATTTCGAGAGCGTACTGGACAATTTCGCTTTCGTCTGTCTGTCTGTGTGTTTCAGGCTAGCTGTTACATATTTTATCGTATCTTCACGAACGTTCGTTCCGTTTAATTTGAATAAAATAGTTCTAAGTATACCTCTATAATATAATATACGAGTAGTATGTGAACTATATATTTATGAGGGCTAGTCTCAAAGGTCTCACTGATATCAGAAAGGACACCTTTTATCACTAATTGTGTGTCTAGACACGGTCACGGATATATCACACATCTTGTATTAAATCACGCGTTGTATGAATGTTCTGTAGACTGTGATACAAACATGTGCATTGAAGGATATCGTGAACAAAATTATACATTTGTCATCTTCATGTACTATGTCAGGCTCATTACCCAGTGAACTCATATAATCGTAAACGATAAA
Organism: Nudaria mundana; assembly: GCA_963556515.1. NCBI lineage: Eukaryota > Metazoa > Arthropoda > Insecta > Lepidoptera > Erebidae > Nudaria > Nudaria mundana. Next base: position 2,812,140 of record OY748307.1, read on the forward strand.
GTGGCTAAACTATTGACTGGTGATAAAAAAGTGGCATGTCTTTGGAGATCACATTGAAAATCGGTGTCGGTTCTAGCCCAGCCAGAGTCAACAACCAATGATATCTCAGAAAATTTCAAATAATTTGGTAATTGGGTCACGTGATCGACATTTTCTGCGATATCATTGGTTGAACAATACTTGAGTCGACACTGCCATGCTGAGAGAGCAAACAGAACAACTTTGACTGCAGATTATTCATTTGTCACAAACCGTGCGATAAATATTTTGTATTACATATATTAACAATGTGCCATGCCATAAAGAATTTGTTTTCTTTTAATCAAAAATACTTGGCCCTTGCTAGGCCCTTGCAGGCACTTGTAAAAGCGTCCATCACGTTCCAAAAGGCAGTTTCGGAACGTTGCGACTTACGAAACTCTTAAATACCATACGTGATCATCTTTCCAAAATACTTAATTAATCTGTACTACAATATGTTATAATCCAATTCCAGGTGGTAGGCAAGTTCCTGTCGAAACATGAGTTTGACCTCATATGTCGAGCTCACCAGGTCGTAGAGGACGGCTACGAGTTCTTCGCTAAACGGCAACTTGTCACTCTCTTCTCCGCGCCCAACTACTGCGGTGAATTCGATAACGCCGGTTAGTACCACACACATACATACAACTTTCTCGGTCGGTTTCGTGAAATTACACTTTAGGGTTTCTTACCTCAATAGGAAAAAATAGAACTTTTATTGTTGTTTTCTGTCTGTCTGTCAAGTTAATAATACCCCTTTTTAACGAACGCGTGGAGGATCATGCTGAAATTCATACTCAGGTTTACTGTCCTTTTAGCTATGAAAAAAAAACACATTTCAAAACCAATTCAATCAAAAGCTCCAACTGTTTATTATAGGAAAAATTGCGAAAATGTTTGTACCCGGAATCTGACTCGCACCCGTTTCTTTTACCATTTGGCCGGTTAGATACCTGGTTCAGACAGATAATTATTAATTATTCAAAAATCTATAAATTTAAAAACTTATTTTAAAAACCATTATAACTTTAAGTAATGGTTTTTTAAATTAAGTCTCCTTTCAGTAAAATTGTCTACATATACAATATTTAAGATACTTTATATGGTGTGGTATGGTCTTGGGACACCACTGTAGAACTTCCTCATACGAGTATAACTATAAATATGCTAATTTTACCAGTTCAGTCTGCGCTTTGTGCTGTTGTTTTGCATTACATATCCGGCCAGTACTGTAAATATTAATACTTCAAATAGTATCCATGTATCAACAAAACTGTAAGTCTCTCACTTACGAGCTCGATTTCAACTGTATTATGATGAAATTTGTGCAAAGGAAAAAATTATACAGACGGGGGAGATGCATTAGCTGTAGATCATATTAGTGGAACGTTAACTTCACGTAAAGACCTCGTAAAATTCACTCCCAAATTTTAAGGGTAGCCTTACACAAAAATCATTTGAAACCATAGATAAAATCTGACAATCAATTGCCTGATCTTATACTAATTATTAGTGGTCGAAGCAAAATGTATTCCTCCTCTGTACTTCCCTGTCAGCCGTCATCTCCTCAGTGACTCCCTCTTTCACACATTCCATCTATCTTTTCTTAGGTCTACCTCTGTATCAACCAGCGCACCTTTCTAAAGTAAAGCTAACGTAACGAGATAATTTTTGCCAACAAATGGACCGTTACTGAGTTACATTGCGATAGCGAGATATCTCTGTCCTTGTCACTCGTACCCAGTATTGGTGTAAGTTGGTCGACGAGAGCTGTCGTTGCATGTTTCATGGTACAGGTAAACATTTGGAACCGTAGTTGTCAACCATTTGTCAACATTAAAAGAATTGATCTGTCATAAATACGTCTAATTCGGACTCTTCCAACGAATCATTCATGTGTAAAACAGACGTTAGCTATTAGAAGAATTTAACAAATAAAAATGTTTTAAATCCCCGAAGCTTTATTTAACATTTTTACTTTAAGCTTATTACTTTCCTCTCTTCTCATAATATTTCTGCAGCATGATGTATTTCGTATTGCAGGTGCGCTAATGTCTGTGGACGAGACACTGATGTGCTCGTTCCAGATCCTGAAGCCGGCCGACAAGCGCAAGCTCTACTCCGGCCTCAACATGGGACGTCCCAACACGCCGCCCAGAGCGCAACCCAAGAACAAAAAGAAGTGAGTTCACGCACTCTATCACTTACAATACACACACAAGTCATTAGTAAATAGGTGGAACAGAATGAAGGCTTCGTACAACGCCGAAATTGGTTTCTACTCGACATACATGCCAGACATGTCACTGACCGCTTGTCGCGTACACAATCTTAAGACAACCACAAAGCAACATTTTTGGCGCGTGAAATGTTGCATAACATGAATATGAAAGTCCAGTCAAGTCAAAATAACACTTATTAACGTCATTAAAACACACAATTATTAAATATACATTCAAAGCCAGACTCGCAAGGCAACTGTAGAGCCGTTGAGAAAAGAACTTGGAAATAAAATCAACGACCACTCTTTTCCAATAACCAGTAACTACATTCAAATATGATTACTGATAAATTAATAAAAACGTATCCAGCAAGATGATGCAACTAATACACCATGATATTCAAGTTGTTGACTTGTTGTAACCAAGTCGCGATTCATGTTGGCAATGTCGCGGGTTGTGTAACGTTGCCGAACATGTTAAGCGTCACGTGTCGCGCACCAAATGTTATCTAGGGGATCACCACCTTTAGGGTTAGTGAGACGCACGTTGTGTGCAATTTTGCACGTTCTTATGAAACTTTCGCTCTGTTTCGTTTATTTACTCGTGTACTTGTACTACACCATGTTACTAGACAACCATAACTTGTTATGTATAGGGTTGACACCAAAAATATGAATGAAGAATGTGAGATGTCTCGTTCTTTCTCATTAAATTGTATAAGAAACAGTGTAGAAGCATTGAATATAGCTCTAAATTATTAGTGAATTGTATAACAATAAAAAATTATGTAATTATTGCAGCCCTATTAGATAGGGTTGTCAATATTAGGCCAAAAATAAAATCTGCAAATAATGTCTACTGAAATCAAATCCTTCTTTATTCTTTATATTTTTTTATACATTCGTCGAATTCAATAAGTCGTAACGAGTGAATACTGAAACGTCACTCAAATATATATAGGAGCTGCTTAAATGCTTGAGCAGCCCTTAAACTTCAATTTTTCATACCCAAACGTCACTTGAGCATCTGCTTATTTGAGTGACGTTTAAGTATTTGGCCCTTAGCGTGTTATTTTAAGCAGCCCATACATGGACAGATCGCCTAAACGTTCAGGTCGTTAAGACGACCGTTTTGGTTCGATTTTCAACCTTATTGACTAACTTTCTTAACTTCAACCTTATTAACGATCTGAGACTGAAGGCGGACCGATCGTGAACGAGTCCTTTTAGTTTTAAAACTGACCACATTATTTTTTATAACAGAGATGTTGTATGAAGACGTCGTAAGAGGTACAAAATGGTGTGTTGAATGAATGTGTTCATGCATTATTAAAACACTTATTATAAAAGTTTCACCCAACCATTGAACAATAACACAAACATAATAGAAGCCTGGTTTTGTTTTTAATTTACTTGCCATATTAAATAATGCTTCGTTCCTTATTTAGTTCAAATATTCAAAGAAATTTACATAATTCGATGTCCTGAAGAAACTAAGTCAGGAAATTAGGGGTTTGTATCATAATTTGGCCATTATTTTTTCGTTATAAATTCTCACCAAATCCTTGGCACGCCAAATAAAAAAGGTTAATACTTAAAACCTTGGTTGGAATAACTTTTTTTATTATTTTTGGACATTACACATCTTTTCCAAATAATTGCTTATTGTTTTCTAATATCAGATTCGGCATGAAATAATGTGACTACTAATTAAATAAAATTAAAAATGTGGGTAGAAGCATGTATTTATCACCTCGGCCTAAGTAACCTATTTTACATCATATTCATCTGACAATTGACATTGACAGCTCTCACAACAACAATAACTGTGTTGCCACTTAAAAAGATTGTTATTATTGACAGAAAAGTTTTTAATTAATTTACTTCGAAATAATTATGTTGGTCACATTATTTCACGTCAGTTTCCATTGCATCATGTGACGAATGTTATCTGTTTGTTCCCGATGTGGCTACAGTTAGCCGCTCGCCGCCCGCGCCGCAAACACGCATGGACCTCACCCAGACCTCACATCTACTTCTGACAATTGCCTCTCTGATACCAACATTTTTGATTTTAAACATCCTTTAACAGATAAACTGGCTAATTTAATCATCTATTGCAGTGTAATTTGTATAAAATCATTGAATATAAAACGTTCGAGAAAGTTCTAATGTCAATCATTCATCATTTAGATTTAATCGAAATAAATGTAAGTTTAGTAGTAACACAGCCAAATACATCATCATTTTAATGAAACCTTCTCGAAGTTCTATATCGTGTGGTTTTAGCAATTGGTTTATTGAATGCTTTTTAGGGTTCCGTATACAAAGGGTAAAACCGTGGCTTTCAATAAATCAAAACGTATAGCTAAATAATACTCTGTAGAATCAAATGCCAAATAAAAAAAACAAGTAACGAATATTCTGTGTTTGAAATACTAAATTTGTTTTATTATTATTTATTTTAGTTCGGTAGCGATTTAAGATATGAATTTCCCATAGTTTGAAAGGCTCGGAATTTTCTATATGAATTACCCACACTATTATGAATTCTGGATACTTAAGTACCTGGTAATGTATTTTTATGTCACGGTCAGAGTTTGATGCCTTCCCAACTAATTGTCCATTTTTTTAATTTGTTAAATGAAAAGAGAGTTTTTTTGCAGCCAGAGACCCTATTTTATATCTTTTTAATTCACAATGTCATCAGAGAGCGCAAAACTTGCTTTATGAAACAATGTCTAATACTTTGTTTCAAAGTAAAATTTATTATCTGTAAGTAATATTTTGTTTGGGAGACGCTTAAAACTAGAAAAGTCTATTGAGCATGTTATATTTTTGATCAATTGCTGGACGATTGTGTCCAGTCGGACAGGTGCGTATAGACTTAATTTTATTTTAAATTTGGCACGATATCTGACAATAAAAATTTGCCATTCGAATACCGAATCAATGTCACAGACTACACTCCTGTATGGTGTATACAGTTTTTTTTAATAAATGTTGCCAACCCAAAATATTAATAACAGATGGTAGGTTTCTTGTTGTCTCTGGGGTTAGTTTGTGTTTGTCTTTGTATGCTGCATATAATGTTGTCTGCGTATGCGTGTATGTATGTCAGGTTCTCAGCATGCTTGTGTCGTATTCAATATCCAATTAAATATATAAGTTAGCGATATACTATTCCGGTCACCATTGGAAACTCACTCAAGATTACGAGTCTATATTGAGATTATATATCATGTGAACAAGATAAAATTAAAATTAATGACAGGTAAAATTAATTAAAAAAATACAAATTATTGGAAGGTTTATTGATAAGTAGTAAGCGTAATTATAAAATAATAGTATGTTAATAATGTAATGAACAAAAAGTTGCGCCCATTGTACCACACTTGGTTTTATTGTAGTGTACGTTTGAGTGTTAAAGTATAAGAGTTCTTGGACAATAATGAAATTCAGTTCTGTACAAGTCTCTCATTAATGTAATACTCGTAAGGTCATCTTATTGTCATTGTCGTGAACTTAAAAATAACATTCAAATTGAATTATTTATATTGGTACTTATATGGTACAGAACTAACCTGCGGAAGTTTTAACTGATTTTAAAAAAGGGGGAAAATAGTCATTTAAATATTTTTAGCAGGTTCATGGAAAAATACATCTTGTGGTCAAAGTGAGTTCTACTGTTTTGACCCTCAGTGGCCTTAATCAGGCTTATGATCAAGCCAGTGAAGTCACTTTGACTAAGAAATGTAAGTAAATCGAACTGTTTACATTTTTCTTTTTGATAATTCAACATTTAAAAAATTCTTTACGCTCCCAACAATGATATTGAGATACATCGTGTCGCTAGAAAAAAAATCCCTGTACATTGACTACTTTTTTACAATGTGTATAAGATACGTATAAACAGTAATAAATAATATAGTTGTTTGACAGAAAAGTGAGCATTTTCTATTAAGTAGAATACAAAGCATTTACAGTATAATATCGGCTAAGAGATAATAATGTTAGTAGTTGTGGCCAAGTGGATGACATTTGGGCGTATTTAGAAATAAACGAATCACCGTCCCTGGACGCTTAGTTATGTGTAGCGGTTGCTTTTATACCTAGGTCTTATGCGATGCTAGCCAATCGCACGTTGCTTTCGCGCGATACTATCTAATGGTTGCTTACATTTTTTAAACATTGGCACCTTTGACCAGACTATAAAATAGATTAATATAAAATTGCTGTTTCAATCATTATTCGAATGTTCTATATTTGAAATTTGAAATTAACTGTCAAAAGTTTTTAGTGTTGCCATACTCCACCGATATAGTGGAAAAAAAAAATAGGTCGCATAAGAGCCATGGGTAGCGATTACATTGTTTTTTTTTTATTTAATTGCTATTGAATGTGTTAGACTGATACCCTCGCGGCTGACGCCGATTTAATTGAATCATTTATCTATGTATGAAAAGAATTGTATATTAATTTCTTAAATAAAATACTTCTGAAAATTTTTGGTAGTTTTTATTTCTTTGTGCTTATCTTTATTTCAATTACCTACTGCCCGCTAAAAATTCTGAACATAAAACAGCTATTTTAGGTTCACTTATTTAGGAACAAAACGCCATTTTTTTAATAGAAATGATGAAAACTACTATTTATTAAGTGCTTAATATACAAAAAAAAATCAAATCAGTACATATTTTTAGAACATTTTAAAGTTCTGAGTGTATTCCATAGTTTTCTAATTCTCATTGACATTGACCAACAGCGTGTAGTACGAAAATGAAGTTTTTATAATCTGTAACCAAAAAAAACAATAAATTAAAGTTAGATAATTAGTTCCGTTCGAAGTTTTGTCTCTTTACATCATAACATTTAAAATTACACAAATAAACTGGGCAAAATGTAATGAAATGTTGAATTAATTCGGTTATTTTATTCCCCGGTTATTATCTACCGACATTTGCAATACAACAAATAAATACATACAAGAACAAATGTATGTAGGTCCATGGGTAAGAATTTCCCAGCGCGAATGACCGTAGACCTCTTGTTAGCCAACAATATGTTCAGAAGAACTCTTCTAGGTCGCACACCCATCGTATGCCAAGCGCTCTGGTAAGCTGCTGTTGATACGCGGTCCGCCTGAAAATGAGAATTAAGTGATAAAACAAAATACCTATCGACTATCCTCGGAGGTGTGTTGTGCCAACATTTCTTGATGAGTCTTGCCTTTTTGGGCATTGGTTTATTTGCCAGACCCTCGTCCGTCAGTCAGCTGGTGCACCGAGTGTAGATTAGGCCCCTATTAGAGGATGATTTGGCCCCTTACCACCCTTTACATTAGCAAACCATTACTAATACCTCTACAGGGACTAGGTACCTATTGAAATTTGGACCAGGTTATTCAACAGCCGCTTAGCTAAGATGCATAAAGCAGCATTTTTTGTTCGATTTCCAACCTTATGAGTTCATAATGTTCGTAGCCAACTTAACCTTATCGACCGATCGAACGATCTGAGACTGCAGGCGGGACTGGTCGTTTGTAAATCTTTAAGAAACTATATCAGTAGGTATTCATTCAGGAGCGAAGGTTCTAGTTGGAAATCTGCTGATCAATAAAACCTACCAGATGCTTAATAAATTAATAACTTGCCTGTAAAATAATCTGATTTCCATAGTAGCAGTATACAAAAATATCCAACGCGACAGCTGCTAGATATTCGACGGTGGTCATCTCAAATTTCTACAAAAAAAAATTGTCTAACAAATGGATTATGAAAGGTTAGAACCTGGTGTGGCGGTGTCTAGCACAAGCATGCCGAGGCTTCCTTTGGGCTGCCGAAGCCTGCCGCCTGTGCCGCACCGTCAGTCTGCGCCGGTCTTAAGGGTGCTTTTCCATCAGACATGTGCTATGCAACGTTACTGTGGATGCGTTTTATATCCAGCAATTATATCCACATGCTATGTGGAACAAATATCAATGAATTTAATTGGTGGATATTAAACGCATCCAAATCATTCTCTGGTGGAAAAGAATTTCTTAACCGCGCGGCGGAAATCGTCCTGTCATCTGTCAACTTCAACTGATAGGCCGATATAAGCCGGCGGATTGTTACTGTGGAGTCCTTTAGACGGTCGTTTAAACCCCGTCACTCGCCGCACGTCGAAATTCTCTAATTAAATATGTCTGCATACCAAGGTTGCAGTATACAGCAGTGTACATAGATACATCGTGACTTGAACTACTCTAAGCACCAGGAGAGGCGACACGAACTCTTCGAACATGACTATGTACCGCTTTACAGCTCGACTCATTGACGCGCACTCTCTCAGAGCAGTGATTGTAGCAGTGTCGTATTCCGTGCTGTAAATTTCTGAAATCATGTGACAAATTGCTATTTACGTGTTTTTAATAGGCATCTAAATATGTTATGGATAGTTGAATGAACATAATCGCCATCTAGCGCACACAGTCGACCCGTGACATCGGTTGGTGCTATCCAATCAATGTTCCGGGAGTCAAAAGGTATCGTATCTCTGACATTATCTCGACTAACTATATTTTATTATGACTTAAGATGAGTGTTAAAATACTAACCAAATTGTGTCTTCGCATTCGCAGCATTGACAGCCTGGATCAAAGAAAAATATCGTGGGTAAGTGTAGCGTATACGTACGATACTAGGTACGATGCTGGGTACGGGTAATAGGGATAGTTAGGTACTAGGTGGGAAAGTCGAGTGTCAGAGGCAGTCTTGTTGGGGCGATCGTAGGGAGCACACGCTGCCTGTCTGGTACCATAGTGATATTATATGTGGCACCCTGGATGCCACAAAGTGCACCTAGTATTACGCTATGTCCGTCATTCGATCGATATACAACATGAGCAACAAATTTACCATTTCATCATAATGATACAGTGACTCCATAATCTCAGCACAATTATAACTGTAGTTATGTTCCTCATCGTTTTGAATATCTGCATGAGAGTTGACTAAAGCTGAATGCTTGACGCCATCTTGTAGTAACGACGTATATTTTGAATTTCGAAGGCTACAACAAAGCAAGTCCAGCTGTCCACAGATGAGGATGGAATTTGAAGCGAAAAATACACCTGCAAATGTGTTATTCTTGTTTATTCCCTAGGCAGAGGTGCATTAGGTACACATAACACACCCACAACTTTGCATTAACCTCAGAACCTTGCGCCCAAGTTACTAGCGGCTTGGTAAGTAGGTATCGCATCTTCCAGTGACGAAAATGTGACGCATATCTCAACCTTATTACAAATTTGTGGCGCCTTGGGTTTATAGATATTGGATGTTGAAACGGGGCGATTTTACACCTTGCACCCAGCAGTTTTCTTTGAATTACTCATAAATCACTGCATTTCTATTTCTTTTTAGGTTGTCACATTTCGTTACGATGTCGTCACTAATGCTACATTCAAGTTTGAATCTCTTATGACCACCCATTCTCGAAATATAAGATGGGCGTAAGTTCATAATTCTGAACGTTACGCCCACTTGTATTTTGACGACGGAAGCTCCTACGAGTTTGAAACTTGCATTAAACATTACTGACTGTAACGAAACGCTATCGTGACGATCATTTTAGCTTCATAAAAGTTATCCTGAAGAGCTGTAAACTTTAAAGCATTATAAAGCATATACCCAGCAGATGAAAAGGGAAACAAAGCATCTTTTAGTACATTTAACTATTGCAATAGGTAACATGGTTCCTACATAAACAATATAAACATCATTCTTTGCTTATCTTTGTATCTAATGCCTCAAACACATTAATTATAAATCACATTGCAAATAAGTGCTAACAAATGTATGTTTTTTGTGGACTGTTCACACATTCCATCCATCTTTTCTTTGGCCTACCTCTACTTCTTAAACCCTCTACAGTCTTACTTTGCACCTTTCTTACGACATTGCTTTTCTCTCTTCTCATAACATGTCCATACCATGACAGCTGCTCGCTTCTCAATTTTTCGTTCACTGGTGCAACTTTCAAACTTCCTCTAATATACTCATTCCTTACCCTATCCATTCTTGTCACACCACGCATCCATCTTAACATTCGCATCTCTGCTACATGCAGTTGCCTTTCATCCGTCGCTTTTAAGGCCAAACATGACAGTCCATACAGGAGGGCAGGTCTGACGACAGTCTTGTAAATTTTCCCTTTAAGTTGTGATGATATAATATAAGTAGGTAAATATCACTTGACGCATTTATTAACCAAAAATGACTGCCTTAATTTATATTTTTTTGTTACTTACTTACCGACGGCATTCCAGTGGAAGCGTGGAAGATAATGGAAGAAGATGGATATGCGTGGCTGACCTTCTTCTCCAATAAGTTGTTGTATGAGGTCACGATCCCCGATGAATGGTGCAATAGTTATCTAGTGCCCATTTTTAAAAATAAGGGTGATGTGCAGGACTGCGGCAAATATCGAGGAATTAAGCTGATGTCACACAGTATGAAAGTTTGGGAGAAAGTTATAGAGAAACGAGTGCGAGAGGAAAGCGAGATTACCCAAAAGCAGTTCAGGTTTATGCCTGGTCGCGGGACTACAGACGCCATATTTGCACTACGCCAGCTGTGTGAAAAGTGTGCACATAAAAACTTGCACATGGTGTTTGTAGATCTCGAGAAGGTATACGACTGGGTACCCAGTACGGTTTTGTGGGCCTTGAAAGAGAAAGGTGTGCCTGGGAAGTATAAAGAGTTAATCTGTGCGATGTATTGTCGATCGAAAACTTACGTACGAACTGCTGCTGGCAACACCGACGAGTTCAGTGTGGCATGGCGGTAGGTTTGCATCAGGGTTCGGCGCTAAGCCCATATCTCTTCCTGTTGATAATGGATGCTTTGACATCGGAGATACAGGAAGAGACCCCCTGGTGTATGCTATTTGCCGATGACATTGTACTCGTCGGTGAAGACGGGCCTGAGGTACAGAGTAGGTTGGAAAAATGGCAATGTAAACTGGAGAGTGTAGGCTTGAAAATCAGTAGAACCAAAACAGAGTACATGTTCTCTGATATCGGCGGTCTCTCCAGTTCTACGTTTCTACACGCTAGACGGCGCACCAATACCAATTTGCTCCAGTTTCTGGTACCTCGGCTCTCTTATCCAGGATGATGGGGAAATCGATCGGTCAGTGAAGCACAGAATTGACGCAGGTACCAAATTTATACATGCCCTCCGTTTAGGAAAATTTTGGAAAAATGTAGAAATTTTGGGCAGACTAGACAACTTAATGTATATTTTTTTTTTTTTTTGTGTTTCAAAGCAATAAGTTTGCTTAAACTATTCTTAAAATATTAAGAAAGAAATTATAAATAGATCACAAAAACTGATGTCATCGGCGGAATTCGAACCCACGGCCTTTCCCTAACAGGGGGACTGCTCTGCCAACTGAGCTACGATGACCACTACCGACAACACATATTTATATATATATATATATATATATACATATAAAATATATAAAATAATAATAAAATATATGGATTTGGTAAGGATTCATCTAAAAATTCAGTGTCTAAATATCGTTGTAACACGATACACTGGTACCGTCAGTTCGGTAGAACTGCGGTAGGTGGATCCAACGCTAACCTTAATAGCGCGATGTAGAAATTATGAATATGATATGAAGCAAAAATTCGATGTTGTCGGTAGTGGTCATCGTAGCTCAGTAGGCAGAGCAGTCCCCCCTGTTAGGGAAAGGCCGTGGGTTCGAATCCCGCCGATGACATCAGTTTTTGTGATCTATTTATAATTTATTTCTTAATATTTTAGAAAACTTGATACAAAAATCTTTGTGTAAAATTTTAAATGTAAATATTAATGACCGAGCCTGGGTCCAAGCGTCTCTTCCAGTTCGCTTGGGCGGGCTAGGTATTCACACACATTGAGTAAGTCACAGATGTCAGTCTGCCAGCATTTCTGTCGTCGGTCCATAGCACCGAAGAATTAGTCAGGAAAATTTTGTCAAATACACTGATTGATTCCGAGGTTCGATGCAAGACCGATGCCATAAATGCTTGGAGGATATCTTGCCCCGACACTGACCTGCCCTCACGCCTAGGCTCACAGCGACTGTGGGATTTGCCGCTCTGTAAATTGAGAATTAATACACTAATTGACACTTCTGTCAATATTTCAGAACGTGCAAGCCTACTAACTGTTGGAGAATGGGAGTCAGGGTTATGGATCCAGGCGCTCCCATCGCCCAACATAGGTACAATGTTGGACGACACAAACTTCCGCATTGCCACTTGCCTTCGGCTGGGTACACCTTGTGTATCCCCGCATCATTGCACCTGTGGAGTAGCCGTCGATAATCTGGGACACCATGGTCTTTCTTGTAGCAGAAGCGCAGGTCGTATACCTCGGCACGCTATTCTAAACGACATAATTCGTATGGCTCTTTCCACCGCAGGTCTTCCGGCCGTACGTGAACCAAATGGTTTAGCACGAAGCCATGGAAAGAGACCGGACGGTATGTCGTTGCTACCGTGGAAGCACCTTCACACCTTCCAAGCACATCCGGATGTGCCGGCGCTGCAGCTGCATCGGCTGAATACCTCAAACGGCGTAAATATGCTAACCTAGCAGGTGATTACATATTTGAGCCGTTTGGGGTTGAGACACTGGGGTCATGGGGTCAGAGTGCTCGCCGCCTTTATAGAGACATTGCTAAACGCCTAATCGATGCTTCTCAGAACCAGAGGCTATTTTCTGGCCCAAAGAATAAGTATCGCCATCCAACGTGGCAACACAGCCAGCATTCTGGGAACCTTCCCAGTCGGCAATGACGCGGAGGATTTTTTAAACGATATTTTGTAATGTAAATATTTTTAGTATATAATTATGTACATTTTGTACATTTTAATTCCTATTGTAAATAAATAACATTTTAAAAATATACTTTAAAAATATTTGACCTGGATCCGCCTGCCGCCGCCGCAACAACGTCAAACTACATGTTCACCCCTATAGATGGCGTGATTTTATTTACGATGGAGTGCACTCCGTCGTAAATAAAATCACGCCATGAAATTTCCGCTTCGGCCGCCCTCGTAACTACAGGTTCGTAGCCAGTTGAGAACGAGGAAAAAATGATCCGTGTTCGAAACCAGTTTCGAGAGAAGAAGGTTTTTTCCTTACTCGAAACCCAGTGGTTACGAAAAAAAACAATTAATATTGAGGAATCAATGAATAATAAATATTAGGTCTTTACCTATGAAATTGCCGTTTTTTATGAAAAAAATTAAACGTTATTTGTATTAATCGAAGTAATCACCCATGCAATCAATGCATCTTTGCCAATTTATTAGAACGATTGTCTAAAGAGACCAAAGTTACGGATGTCTTCAAGAAGCGCACCAAAAAAGCGGCGAACTACATTGAAATAGATGAAGAAATTGATCATTAAATAATGGAATTAAAAGAGAACAAAATTACAGTAGGACATGTTTGGAAATAATATCCCCATTTTCATTTTAAACTATTCATAAAATGAATAGTTTAACAACTAAATAATTAATTTCAAATATAATATTACATTCTTCTATAATATGTTTTCTTTGTTATCAATTATCAATATCACAAATAATAAATTCTACACCCCAATTATAACTGTAAGTACCTACCTACTTACCTCCTACTACAGCTTCCGTGGTGGACAGCACTCATCAATCGACACACACAAATAATAAAATTCTTTGATCGAAACCATGGTTTCGAGTAAGGAAAAATCCTTCTTCTCTCGAAACTGGTTTCGATCACGGATCATTTTTTCCTCGTTCTCAACTGGTTACGAACCTGTAGTTACGAGGGCGGCCGAAGCGGAAATTTCGATACTTCTGAAATGAAATGATTTATTTATTTGTATAGGTAAATGGCTCTTACAAAGGTCAGTAAGTACTTAAAATAAAAACAATGTCATTGCTTCTATATTTACATGTACTGCCAGATTCGCAAAGCAATAAGTAGAACCGAGAGAAAGAACCTGGCAATAAAACTCTCGGTCACTTTTTAACCGCCGACGGAAACCCGAACGGGGTGTTCTAAGTTTGACTTGTGTGTGGGTGTGTGTGTGTGTGTTTGTAAGTCTGTCTGTGGCATCGTAGCTCCCAAACGGATAAACCGATTTTGATTCTGTATCTTTTGTTTGAAAGATGGGTTAAGAGAGAGTGTTCTTAGCTATGTTTTATAAAAATCGGTTAAGCCATTTCAAAGATATAAGGGGTGAAAGTGGTGATGAAAAATTCAATGTGTTCAAATATACCCGTGTTGGGTTTCAAATGAAAGGTCATAACTTATACATCACTTTTTTTGTGAGTCGGGGGTTTTTTAAATTTTTAATTTAATTTTGACTTGTTCATTAATTGACTCATTTACACATTTTCTTAAGACTAAATGTGGACGAATGTACATTGGTCTCGTGTCAAAAACAAAAAGCGTGTATAAGGCAACAAAACAAAAAAAAATTATAGTCACCTAAGTACGAAATATGCTACAATTACGGCATTTTAGGAGGCGCCTGCACCATGCTCAAGCCAGACACTTTTATCGTTAAGGTAATCAACTGTCTTATAATATGCTTTTTGACATAAAGTGGTCTTTATAAAGGTTTTAAATTTACTGTCGGGCATACAAAAGACCGATTCAGACAATTTATTATAAAAGCGTATACCTTCCCCCTTGAAAGAATGACTAACCTTGCTAAGCCGATGACACGGTTATTTTTATTACTTAGATTTCTGTCTGTAACGTCACTCTGAAATACAGTATGTTATCAAATATAAATTGGGAAGCTACAGTTAAAACATTAATATCTTTAAATCGCTCCCTAAGAGAATCTCTCTTACCTAAACAAAAAATGGCACGGACTCCCCTCTTTTGTAACATAAAAATTGTTTCTATATCTGCTGCATTTCCCCAAAGTAGTATTCCATAGGACATCAAGCTATGGAAGTAACCAAAGTAAACTAGCCTAGCAGTAGCTACATCTGTCAACTGCCTAATCCGTCTCACAGCATATGCAGCAGAGCTGAGCTTATTAACTAATATGGTTATATGGTCACACCATTGTGCAAGTGCATCATACCTACGTCATAAAGTGCATTTTAGCGTCGCACCACCAGGTTGAACGACAATGTTTCGGCGGGACAGAGCCGTGGTGTGTTTTTTCTCTTACAAGTTACCTACTATTTTATTTCTCACTAGCTGTTGCCCGCAGCTACGCTTGCGTGTAATAGTTTTCATGTAAACACAATACCGGAATATGCACTTTAGAAATATTATAATGCATGGTTTTAGAAAGAAATTATTGCATGTCAGACCACTCAGCACTCACTGAACTGCCTGAAGACTGTTTAGTGATAAGGCCGCCATTTGTACATACTGAAACCTGTATATTTTTTTGTACTTATGTTGTATTGGTGTAAAATAAAGAATATTCAATCAATCAATTAATCACTCATGGAATCGCTAGTACCTATTCACAATCATCAGTCTTGTAAGCGTGAAACTTAAGGTTTTTACTTTCACTTATCACTACACATTATAAAACAAAGTCCTCCGCAGCGGCCGATCCGATCTTCATGCTGCATTCTGCACTGATTTTCATGTTGTTTTAACCAACAGAATTTGTGTTTCTCGGGTAGTTTTAGTAAAAAGTATAGCTCTGCCCGCGACTCGGTCAGCGTGTAACTCCTTGTGTGTTATTAAGTTAATGTATTGGTAATATTATTTAGATCATGTTTACATGAAGCTGAAGTACTTATAGAATGAAAATACTTCAGCGCAAAGCTTCCGGGTAAACTGTGTTGAAAGTTAACCCGTCCGGCACGTGAACAAAAAGAACTGCTAACCCGGGAAAGAGAGACGTACAATTGACCATGCGCGAAACAACTGACACCGAGATCTACTCCAGCAACTCGAAAAGTCTGCCCTTGAGCCTTATTAATTGTCATTGCATAACACGCCGATACTGGGAATTGCGTTCTTTTAAATTTTAATGGAAAATTATTTGGTATTATGGGAATTCTGGGAATAAAGACGGTTTGTCCTGCACCGCAACCTGTTAAAATTTGAGCCTCAATTATATTTTGTTGCAACTGGGTTACTTTTAGCCGAGTTCCATTTCAAAGTTGTGGTTGCAGAAGGCTCCGAACTGCTAAGCTATCGGGAGTTACACGTGTTATTGTGAGTCAACCATAAAAGATAGCCATATGTTGTTTTGGGATATTTTTTATATTATAATTTTAAGGGGAACATTTCCGTAGTACATGATTTCTGTGTAGCTTTAACCATTAAGGCTGCACACGCGACGGAAGCTTAAAAAATGGAGTAACTTCTCCCGTTTTCCCAACTTTTCCCTTCACTGCTCTGCTCCTATTGATTGTAGCGTGATGAAAAGTATACTATAACCTGCCCAGGAGTATGAAGAATAATTGTATCAAGTTCCGTTAAAATCCGTCGAGTAGTTTTTGTTTCTATAACAGATACCAACAGAACTGATACAGACAGACAGACAAAAATTTTACTGAGTGCATTTTTGGCATCAGTATCGATCGCTAATCACCCCCTGACCGTTATTTTGAAAATATATTTCATGTACAGAATTTACCTCTCTACAGATTTATTATAAGTATAGATTATCGTTGCGGTCTGAGTAGTGGCGTCCGTATAAAAAGTGTTTTATTTATTTGTGTTTTATCCCTAAGTACATCATAGAAAGCGTACCTAAATAGAACTTTGCCAAACTAAGCCAAACATTAAATTTAAAAAAGTCTGAGTACGCACATTTTCATGGTCACCCTACTCCATAGAAATGTTGGGATTTGTTTCGAAAGCTTATAACTCTTCAGGATAACTTTTAATGAAGCTAAAATGATCGTCACGATAACGTTTCGTTACCGTCACTAATGTTTAATGCAAGTTTCAAACTCGTAGGAGCTTCGGTCGTCAAAATACAAGTGGGCGTAACGTTCAGAATTATGAACCTTGCGTCCATCTTATATTTCGAGAATGGGTGGTCATAAGAGATTCAAACTTGGATGTAGCATTAGTGACGACATCGTTACGAAAAGTGACAACCTAAAAAGAAATAGAAATGCAGTGATTTATGAGTAATTCAAAGAAAACTGCTGGGCGCAAGGTGTAAAATCGCCCCGTTTCAACATCCAATATCTACAAACCCAAGGCGTCACAAATTTGGAATAAGGTTGAGATATGCGTCACATTTTCGTCACTGGAAGATGCGATACTTACCACGCCGCTGGCAACTTGGGCGCAAGGTTCTGAGGTTAACAACTTTGCCAGTAATTGTGTTGGTCCCACGTAATGAGTGGCAAGTCTATGCCCGTTACTGGACACTATAGGAAATTTCATAACCACACTAATTCAAATTAAGAATTAGACGGGCTCGTGGCTTAGTGGTAATCGCGTATGTTAACACATTGCAAAGGTTAAGCAACATCTAGCCAGGCCCGTCTTAGGATGGGTGATTGGTGATGGACCACTCCGTGTCTTGGAGAGCATGTTAAGCCGCCCTGGTTATCATATGAACACCTACGGGTTTCGGCAGTCATTACGGGTATTTATAGAGAGCCTTATATCAAAATCCGACTGGTTTAACTACAGAACTTAGATATCGCTAATGGGTTTTTTTTAGTTCTGCGGCCTACGTCCATTGCTGAGCGCCTCTGGTTAGCACTAGAAAAATATCGCCCATGGGTTGTAGTAGTGCTAGCACGGGGCGTCGGCACATTGTCGGTCCACCCGTTTGCACCAATGATATCGCAGAAAATTACATCATATTGGTGCAAAGAGGCGGACCGACAATACGTCGACACGCCGTCGCTCGCCGCTCGCACAGCTGAGGTCAAATGGCAGTCACTCCACGGAATAATAAAGTTCAGCTGCATCGCAGTTAGATTGGAAAGCTTTACCAACTGAGTTGGGAAAGGCTCGGTGGATGATGACTGTAATTCTAACCAGGATTCCAACAGTAAGGGCAGATGTTACATACCACCCTAAATAGAGCTCTGCGGTCAATTTATTTATTTCATGGTTATCATTTAAAACAAAGTAGGTATAGTAGCTAATTTACTTTCGTATAGATTGACATACCAAACTGACCCATTGCGAGCCCAACATACAGCTGAGACAGACAGGATACCAAAAACGCGAACACAAACTCCAAAATGGACGACTTGTTTATGTCATTCAAGATCCAACTTTGCATTGGCTGTTTGGTCCACACTGTGAACAAAATTGTTATTTTTTTATCATCCGAAAGCTTTTGCCTGTCGGTCGGTCCTATTCCTACGGGACGGGACTTTATTCCTCTGTTGGCGATCACGCTATTAAGTACATTAATCTCAAATGAAGACCATTTTTTAACGTTACGAGAATGCTAGAAGGTTGGTAGTAGTACAACATACTTCTCCCTGCACGATTGGGTCGGTTCGAACACGTATTTACCACTTTCTCACTCATGAAGTCATGATCGAATTCAGGGTTGTCAAGAACCAATTATATGTAGGCTGAATTCCCTTTGAATACTTTTCGGAGAAGGCCGATGCCCGGCGGTTGGCGTCAATGGGCTGACATGATAATGAAAAAAGCAGTAAGCTATTTCCTTAAATTAGCAGTGAACATAGATTAAAATGCGTGCAACTGATTCCGAATACCTACTCATTTAGGAAATATGTTCTTGACAACCCTAAATCAACGGGAGTAGCTAGTAGCAGCGCTAGTAAGCTAACGAGCTGACCCGTGCTCCTTCATACCGCGCCTCCTAGGTTGCTCTTGCCGCTCGCCGAGTTGCCTCACTATTAGTTTTTATTACTAGTTAAAGTTATATATACCATGCAAAGAATAATACTTACAATGAACAACCACAGGCATAACAGCATACATAGTAACACTAAACATAGTACAAACTGTATATATTATCCAGAACTTCCTCGCAGCCTTGCAACTTTCAAACATATTCATATTAGTCAGACCTCTTGCTGAATTGTACTTAAAATCCTTATCAATTCTCTCTAGGAGCAAGTAAAAATCTTTGCGATATATAGCATAGTAAACTATGATAGCCAAAGAAACTAAAAGTGGCAATGAATCCGAAATTTTATCTAAACTCGACATAATATCAGTCCATGTCTCGTACAAATGAGTTCCTAATGCAAATGAAACATAACTCAGTATAAAAATTACAAAAACCAAGTATATTTTGTTAATCATTTGGAAATATTTGGTGTTGTTTTTGTGCAATAAATCCCAGCACGCAACTATCTTTAAAGGTAGTTCTAGGAAATCTAGATAACGACCAGTTTTGATTTCTTTATTTAATGACATTATTTGAAGTAATCACCAATAAAATCTGTACTGAATGGCGAACCCTTTGAAATTCTAATCCAGTATGAAATTGTCATTGAAAACTTTGCATGTAGGGCGTGGATATATCTACTTAATAAAAGATTAATAATAGTTAGATTGACATGACAAAGTTTAATTTTCTGGCGTAGATTTAATTAGCCTTTTACTAAGTGGAGTTTACAAGTAGTTGTACTAATTGGTTGGTAAAAACTTGGTCGTTTAGATATAAACTATTCATAACCAACAAACACCAGTGGCTCCATCTACATGTTTGTCTTAGTAGCAAATTTCTTCGCCTGACGAAGACGAACAAAAGCAACTGACGTGCACCGATTATTGTTGTAGATTTTCGCTTGTTTTTTTGAAATGTGGTCGTAAGCCTTTTTCCCATATTCGCGGGGAGCATTCCCCCTTCGGGGATAAAGGGAAAATTATTACCCCATTTCGCGTCGCTATTCTTGTTCTAGGCGGCCTAGGGGCGAGCTACGGGGCAATAGGAGCCAGCCTATTACTATTCCCGTGGACTATGAATAGTATAGGTAGGTACTTGCCAGAGTCTAGTCCGCATGAGCACAGCGTGCAGATAAGAGTGACTTAGGGACTGAAAACGTAGATAAAGACTCCTTTCCACCTTCAAATAAATCCACAAATAATAATCCACATAATTTATTAAGTAAATAGGTACTTTAACAAATAACACAAAACATAATAGGTATCTTAGTTTCGCACATAATATGAAATAAACTACACATAAGAAAAAAAACTAGCATATTCAGAACATTTCCTGAGGAACTTCCAACTCCATGAAGATTAACGTGTTGCAGTTGTTATACTGTCTCTGGAAGGAGATTAAACTAAATAAACATTTTAAAACTAGACAATAGACCACTCGGTTATCAAACTCAAAAGCCCTCGACATGTCTTTGAGATTCCTTCATCACACCAATATGGCGGTACTGCTGAGATTATAATTGGCTGTTTGGCTTTTGGTTTGAATTACAGAGTGATTACGGATTTTCTATAGAGCCTGGTAACGGCAATAGGCTTGCCCTCTATTACGTGGGACCAACATAATTACTTTATGCTTTGGCAGTAATTTGGTTGGGTGTGTAAATTAATAATATGCACCTCTGTCTACGGAGGCGTATGAATGTAAGTTCTATCAAGTGTCATCATTCGACAGTACAAATAGTCTTACTTATCCCTGGATCTTCTATTCGCAATTTTATAAATCCTCCTCAGTTCCAGCAGTGCTCTCATGATGACAACCAGTTGCTGTTCAAAGTCTTCCGTAGCCACGTCAATGACCAGGCCCTTCTGTTTGCAGATCTTCACGTAAAGGCTCCAGATGGCTGAACGCACGTGACAAAGTTCCACGTGTCGAGCCGTCGCTGTCTCCTTCAACCGGTTCAGTGCCAGTTCCCACTTTATAACTCGATTACGGATTTTATCGTAGCGCCACTGTGGAGACCAGATTTTAATTTTGAGTTCAAGTTTTCTATACCTTTCTGCATAATTTCAAGTTTATTTCAAAATCGGTCCGATTTCAAATGATGCACAACAGCACAAACAGACAAAAAACGGTTGATCAACGGAAGAAGCTTGCATGAGACTACCTCTGCCTATACCTTTCGGGGGAAGCGGCGTTTTATGTAATTGACCTAGCAAACGAAGTGAGCGAAGCGTCTACCATTCGAGACTGGTCAATTTTGAATTCGTCGGTCTGTATGTGTGTTCCGGGATAGCCGCCGCATTTTTTATCCGATCTCCACAAAACTTGGCACAAGTGTTCCATTATTTAATAGAAATCGACTAATATTTATCCCATAAGATGTAGTGCACATTATCTCGACACTGAGACATTACATTATGTATCTCATCATTATCATCATCAACATATATACGTAGGGTAAAACCCGGATAGATGCCGCAGTGGGATAGGTGCCTCATTTTCGAAAAAACATACTTCCCAAACTCGCAACTATGAATTAATAGTATAATTAGGAGCCGCAGTCACCCCGCACCTCCGTTAGCTGCGGGTTGTCACACGGTGAGGACGTATTTCGCTAGTGTGTGCAAACATCTCCGCAGCGAACTACAGGAACACGTAAAAAATTTAAAGGTTAGTTTTTGCCGTTGTGTAACTTTATAAGTAGTAATAAATTATTTTTATTGTAAATAACAAATAGTTTTGTTGAATTAGTTATTTAATATTTAAAATAATAAGTATAATTGTCTTTGATTTTGAATATTTTATAATAGAAATTAAGAAGACATTATTGTAAATTATTGTAAGACATTATTGTAAAACAGTACAGAAGGCATCTATCCCGCACTGCGGCCATCTATCCTTCATAGCATTTTCATGGTGGGGCAACTATCCATACACTGGGGCATCTATCCTCGAAAAAAGGGTTCCTCTAAAAGCTAAATTCTGCCAAATCTGTATTTGGTAGGTCAAAAAAAACCAATAGTAATTCAACATTTATAATTACACCAGGTACATTTTTACAAATTGTTTATAAAAAAGTAACATTTTTAGAATTAGGAGGCATTTTTTTTAAAAGTAGGGCATCTATCCCGCTTTTACCCTATACCTAAGCCCATTTGACGCCCACTGGGCCTAGTCCTTCACCAAAGAGATCATGATTGTATCTAATAAGGTGTAATTATTTGGCAGACTCGATATAATTTACTGTACCATTGGATGTCTCCACTGGACTCCCACTTACCCTCAAGCTAGCAAGTGTATTGTTGAGACCCATAATGAATAGTTTCTTCTCCTCAGTAAGAGCTGCTATCTCTTGACGAGCATTCTCCAACATCTCCAAGTCGCGCTCCTGACGTTCGGCCAAAGTCGATTTTGCCGCGGCTTAACAACATAATTAGAAACAATAATGAATCTTGGTTCTCACGGGAATCTAGTTGTGGGATAAATAGTAGAATTAATTCAGTGCAATCTTCGCAGATCACTTACCCAGCGCTTCATATCGGTTTAGCACATCCAGAGGCTGTTTGAACTCAGGGTAGTTGTTCACGACAGACATCAAGTAGTCCTAAACAACAATTAAGTAGGTATGTTACTTTCATGACATCAGCCACAACTTGGCTGATGTTTAAGAACCAATTCGATTTAATATATTGAAAGAGTTTAATTAGGTATTACCACCAGATCTGATGAAAGAAATAGTACAGGCCCCGTCTTTCGTAGCACTCTCTGATAAACAGCATCTTAAGTCTACAGCGATGTATAAAGCATGTCTGTATGTATAGAGAGTAACATTTTAGAATACCAACCTCATAGATAGTATAATCCTTGACCTGCTTCTCCATCATCCCCTTTACCTCTTCCATTTCGACCACCCTCTGGCGCATGGCATCAGTTTCTCTTGTCTTCCGCTCCAGGACTTCAGCGTCGGCAGCCATTTTGCGTTCGGCTCTGTCGCGCTTCTCTTGATTTTCGCGAATAAACTATAAAACACTAGGGTACAGCTGCAAGGTCAGGACAGGTGACGGTGCGTATATCCTGAATAACTCATGTACAATTTGGCTACTGATAAGACTATAAAGTACTATTTCAGGACAGGAGAGGTAGTTTCTACAATAAAGAGAGACTACCAAAGGCCAACAATCAAAATAAATTGAGTCTTACCATATTCATTGGGAATCAATCAGGAACATTAAAAATAAAACATTAAATCTACGTTTCTGTCATGACACCCTATTTAGCACAAGACACATGCCTCAGTGTTTTATGCGGTTCAGCTCTATTAATGATAGTGTTACTTATGAGGGACTCTACCAACATCTCTAGGACCTAAGCCATCCTCCCTCACCTGCACGCCCTGCATGCACCTACTAACAGACGGATGAGGCTTTGATAAAATTGCTAACCGAATTGCCCTGAAACGGCAATGGTCTCGCTCCCTATTAAACCGGGTTTACATTGCCCGTGTCATCACAGATGAGGCCTGACGCGGTTTTGACTACAGATTACGGATTCGACCGTTCCCACTATCTGTCGGCTTGTCGGGGCGCGATCTGATCTGTAAAAAAAAGGACCGTAGGAACAGGGATTTACTTGGAACAAACGCTTCTGTCACCTTGTTGAAACTGATAAAAGACTCTTTGAGTAACAGTTCCTTTTTTCTCAACTCATCCCACTTCTCGTTCATGAGCTGTCTGTTCTTCTGCTCCTCAACTCTCTTGCGTGCAAGATCTTCGTCTGCATCCATGAGGTCGCGGCGGGATTGCTCGAGTAGTACTTGCGGTGTTGGTCGTGCGACGTCCCATACTGGATATTTTCTAAAAACGATTATCTGTGTAAAATGCTCAAGAGCTCTAATAAGTTTAGTTAGTTCTAGTTAGTTCTTCATTATCAGTAACTAGCCATCGCCCGCGACTGCACCGTTCCCGTCGCCCGTAATAACATCTAGCTTCGCAAATAATTATTTTAGAATGAATTTGATTCGCTATTTTACGTTTAGTTAACCTTAAAATATAGTATAGAGCTTTTTCTGACCTTTTAAAGAAGAACAATTATTTAGTACATTATTTTAATATAACATTAACCGTTTGGCCAGCGCACGCGACGGACGTTCTCAAAAGAAATAAATTTTCCCAATTGTTGAAACATATTTTTACAATGGTATATATGCTGTTGATTTTTTTTATATAATAGCATAATTTCACACAAAAAAGGACATTACAAACGTCGACATATGTTTCACCTCTCCACGAGGCATTCTCAAGACTGTCTCAAAGAGAAAAGCAAATGGTAAAGCAAGAACATAGCTGCTTTTAAGGTACGAGTATGCAAATCTCGCTAGCGCGATGTAGGATGTGTCACAAACAAGAACTTTCCGTTGAACATTATATTATAAATGTTTAACATTATATTAACGTAATGCCCCGTTTAGAGGCGAAACAATTGTCGACGTTTTGTTGTCTTTTAACTCTGCGAAAAAATAATGCTATTATAATTTAAAAAGTTTTTAACATCTTACTTACCATTACATTATATAAAAAAATTAACATCATATTTACCATTGTTTTATCATGGACTTTCGCCAGGTAACGCCTGACTCCATTCAGTATATTTTTACATATTTTCACATCCTTAGCTCCACAAATTTGAGTTCAAAATAGGTAGAGCATCCCAATTTGAAGTCATTGTTCGAAGTATTTGGACTACCTATCTTATGATGTGGCAGCGCTAGCGATCTATTATGACGATGGTGGTACGATAAGATAACCACAAGTGTGGCCAATAGCATACGCTTTCACGATATCGATTCGATGGAGACGAATGTGGGAATATGGGTTCCCTACCAAAGATAAATAAAAACCGTACGTGATTTTACGTAGGACCAACATATTAACGGGCCAAATGTAGGCGTAGGTATATTTAATAAGCCTCTGCCTATGCCTTTAGGGAAACAGGCGTAGTATACAACCATGTAGGTATGTAAGATGGGTTGTTGAGCTAGGTTATTGTTTTTGTCCGCGGTCCAAGGCTGCGGCCACCCCTACGTCCATTGCCGGGCGCCTCAGGTAAGCACTCGGAAAAAATATCCAGTGGTGCCCGGCGGACTTTGCCCTGTGTGGCCTCTGTCTGGGGATGGGTCGGGTTTTATCCCGCATCATTGGGGTCAGGTCTTATCGTGCGTCGGTGAGTGAATCCTTCTAGCGTGCTTCTGTTTAGACGGTGGAGGGCTAGCCCGCCGTTCTCAGGCCCCCATCATGGCGGTCGATGGTTTTTGGCGTAGATGAATCTGCGCTGCCCTGGCCGCCGACTTCGAAACTCAGCGGGGGAAGGTACGCTCCTTCTCGATAGGTATAATAGGTTGCCTACACTTACTTGACAATACTCTCGCTTTGCATTTTGGAGTTGTAGTACTCCGGCGTGGATTCCACAGGTGGTCCATGTGGAATTGCTATAGGCGCCAAGTCCTTAGTTTTCTTCATGTTTCACTATTTTTGTGAATTGGGCTCCAAAAATCGATTAATTAATATTGTTATTTCGAAAACTACTTCGTTAAAAAATGTGTCGTGGTACTTCAATAATCAAAAGTGTTGCCTAGCAACATTTATGTCATAATATATTCTAATCTAGTGGTAACCGACAATCCGACAATGTTAAATAACAAAGAATTGAATTGACAATGTAAACACATTGCAAAGGTTAAGCAACATCTAGTCAGGCCGGTCTTAGGATGAGTGACCATTTCTTAAGACACTGAGACCCCTCCGTGCCTCGGAGAGCGCGTTAAGCCGTCGGTCCCGGTTGTCATACGAACATCTATGGCAGTCGTTAGGGGTAGTTGGAGCCCTAAATCAAAAATCCGACCGGTCTAACTATAGAACTTCGATATCGCCCATGGGTTGTGGAGGTCAGATGGCAGTCGCTTCACGGAAAATATCGAAGTTCAGCCGAATCGCAGTTAGACTGGAAAGCCGACCCCAACTGAGTTGGGAAAAGGCTCGGTGAATGATGATATTCTAATCTGTGATTCGTGTGAATTTTGCGATATTTTTCGATATTTTTTAGTCAAGACCATCCTTTTCCCCGTTCCGTTCCGTTCCCAACCCAACTGACAGTTTTGTTCGTTGGTGAAGCTCTGTTCATACCTTTCGGATGTCAGCACATAGACTTGCGATCTCTCATTGGCCGAGTCCACGTAGTCGAAAAAATCTCATTGGTAGTTTCATAAATCGGCCAATGAGAGATCGCAAGTCTACTGTCCATGCGCGGACATCTGAGAGGTATGAACAGAGCTTCAGTCAGATCTTGAAAAAAATAACTTAATCAATGGCAGTATGTATGATTCCAATGGATTCCGTCTCAATAGACGAACAAAGTACTACCTATTTAAAACTTTGTCTATGCTATCTTGTCAATGTCAGTCATGCTCAAAAGTCAAAATATGGACGCAGACCATAGATAATTAAAATATACGCAGACACGACAACAAATCTGTCAAAAACTTAGTACCTAGTTCATGGTAGGTACCTAATTGAAATTGGCCAATCGGCTTCTGATGCGCCAAAGAGAATACAATACTACGTGCCTGCAAAGCAAAAAGCAAAGCCATTTTTGCATTTTAAATTGTTGTTGTTGTAACTGCGTGGGATTACTTTATCGAATATTACCTACCGAACGATTATTTAACTGTGGAACAAAGAAAAGTGATAATTTCTACTAAAGAGAAGATGGACCTCAATTTTTCTTTTCTCGCCGGTATAGGATGTGGCATTTGTATTGGCGCGTCATTATTAACTCTAAGAAGATATTTTGGTGATGCTACAAAAGTTGTAAAAAGGGTAATGTATAATAACTTTACATTAATATAGGTACATTCTTATTCAACTTAACCTATAAAAAACATCTGGTACTATTATGACAAAAGTTTGTGCATGTTTGAATTATATGACAATATGGTTATTTAGTTCCCATTAGTAAGTACCTACAAATTTAATACCTAACGAGTTGTGTGAGGGGTTCCACAAAGATCATCAGGGTATACATCAATTTCACCTGGATATACAAATTTTGATGTTGCAAGAACAGAACAAATGCACTGTGTTCATAAAACCACAAAGCAATTTTCGTAGACTATGGTGAAATATATAAATAAATTACATCATGCATGCCATACTAAATGCTGGGACACTAGTAATAGTTATTTATTACTGTAACTGCTAACATCTTACGTCTCTATCTACCTGTGATCCCCACTGTACCTAGTAAATAAATACTTCATTGTATCCTTTTTGAGATAGAATCCTACTGGTTAATATTCTGTTTATCTTACCATTTTTGTTAGTCTTTATCACCACCCAACTTTATTAAGTTTCTTTAAAAATATTTGACGTTAATTTAAATTATATTTTACAGTTTTCATCCAGCGAAGAATACAAACTAGTTCTAGTGGTAAGAACAGACCTTGGAATGGGCAAAGGTAAAATGGCTGCTCAGTGCAGCCATGCAGCTGTGGGTGCGTTTGAGAAATCTCAGAAAAAAGAACCGGAGGCATTACAGCTGTGGCAAGCAACAGGTCAGGCCAAAGTTGCTGTGAAGATCGACAATGTAGAGGATATGAAAGCACTCTGTGCTAAGGCAAAGAAATTAGGACTAATAACCTCTTTAATTAGAGATGCTGGCAGAACACAGATCAGTAGTAACACTTTGACAGTACTTGGTATTGGACCTGCACCAAAGAGTGTCATCGATCAAGTGACAGGCCATTTAAAACTATTGTGATACTATCTTTAATATTATTGGAGTTTACTCCTTAAGAATCGATTTTCATATATAAGGCGCCCGGTATGAGAAAAATCCGAGGGGTAAAACCTACTAACAAGTAACGAAAATCGTGTCACGTTTTTGGTGCGCACCTCTAGTGCGCAACTTTCTAATTTGTTATGGTTAGATACTCGTACTTAAGGAGTAAACTCCAGTCGTGCGTCGGAGCTGACACACACACTTTTTTTAATTATAAGCAATGATAATGATGTAAATATTGTTGTCTCCCCCCCTAGTATTTCTTCTTCATCCTAGTATTTCTGAAAGATAAGATGGCTAATTTTGAACCCTAGTATTTCTGAAAGATAAGACAGCTAAATGTTGGTGTCAAAAAAATATGTCATTGATAAAGAAAATATATTTTTCACATCAGTGAAAAGATTGCATCATCTCTAGGTGATTATGAAATCTTTGGAAAATACAAGAATATTAGTACCCAACTAATATGTCAAATAAAAATTATATATAATTATCTAACAAAGTCCTCTGCAGCGTCTGACTGTTCACGATAAACTCAACACTACTACACCAATATTCATGCTGTTTTTATGAATGGATAGTATGGTTATCGAGGAAGGTTTTAGGCTATTTAAATACTATTTGACGCAGGCAATGTCGCGGCCGTCCGCTACTTGGGTATATAATTACGCTTATTTACCACCATTCACCTGCTGAGACCACCTGGGTGGGCAGGGGTATTTATTATTCAGGTACTTTTCAGTCATTATATTTTCTTTGCTTGGTCAATGTACCAGCCATCTATGTTAGCCAGAGCCTCATCCGTTGATTGGTAGGTGGACAATATGCAGACAACATTGACTTCTTAAATAAAAATCGGACTTATTTTTATAAATCTTTTATTGCTTACAATAAATTGTACTTTTATCATAACAATTAGGCGGATAATTTAAAACACAAAAAACACGTTACAACAAAAACATGTCATGAATGTTTGAAATTAAATTCATTTATAAAAATAAAAAAATACTTATCCTAATTTTACTTAACCTAGAATAATCTTATAACATCAAGAATAATACGAAACCATTGTTTTGTATTATAATGAGGAATAAATCAGCCTCTTGTAACGAAGCAGTAGGTCTCAAATCTTTGGACCAATGAGAACATAGAACAGTCTCTTGTTCTTTCTACCCCACATGTCATTGGTCAAAAGAGTCTAGAGAGAAAAGCACCAACATTCATCAAAATTGTATACGTATATCGTAATTTTGACTTTATAACGTGAAAGGAATCAAAAATTTAAAACTTCACTAGTAGTTATTATAAAAAAAAAACATTAAAAAATAATCAATTCGTACACAGACACATTATAGGTACTTACAACATTAATGACAAAATTAACAAGCTACTACAGTTTTCGCAGTATAAAAGTTGGCGCGTGGCAAAAAATGGAACTAATATAATTGTATGGAGTTATTGTTCTGAAATCTCGTTTTTGGTGTAATGTGGCGCCAACATTGGAATGCTTAATAACTTATTCAATATAGTCCAATAGTTGACTTAGCTCTTTCCGATGCGAACCGATTAACTAGACAAAAAGTCGAGTAATATCTATCCCTATGCAAAATTTCATCAAAATCAGCTACTACTACAAAACAACTGAAAAATATCGAGCTGAGTAAGATTTCTTTTTCTATTATTGGTACACAACTAAAACGATTTTGATGAAATTTTATATGGACATTAGTCTAGCTCTAGCACTACTTTTTATCCTGAGAATAGGTTCCACTTAAAAACGGAAACTAAAAAAAAATTTACGAGAGTTGCCAAATTATTTTCTTTTTTCTACTACCCTGTTTCTTAATTAAAACAAATATTATTACCCTTACGAAAAATTGCCATGATTAAAAACAAACAAAAATAAAATCCTTCTAAGAATGTCAATGTACTTACTTCAATATAAATTGAAATTATCCTAATAATATTATACATAAATGAAAAATCTTCTTAATCAAGTGTAATTATTTGACCAGATTTGAATGAAAAATAAATAAATTATTCCCTGGGCACATATAGAATATGTTCAATCCCAGTAACATGGGATTGAACATATCCTATGTGTGTCCAGTGTGTTCCCGTTGGGAACAAATTACTTATTGTTCAGACCCATCCCGTTTGTCCCTCTTTAATTGCATTATTGTTTGCATATGCATAAATAAAAATACCTTTTCTGCCAATTAATGAAATTTTTTACTTAAAATACTAAATACCTACTTGTTAAACTGGAATGCCAATAAGAATTAACACTGCACTTGCATCAAAAACGACAAAATCATATTACTTCAAGGAATAGTATCAAAATTTTAACTTACTGGTGTTTTGGAATTTTGTAATTACTTAATTGAAAAAAATAAATTGTCACAACAACCGACTTCAAATTACCGAAATGGGACCAAATACCTGTCGGAATGGCACCAATTAGGAAGTCGTGACTTTCAATTAAAAAAAATCAAAATTGGTTCACCGAGTCCAAAGATATGAATCAGGTAACAAAAAAAAAGTAGAATTGAGAACCTCCTTTTTTGGAAGTCGGTTGAAAAGAGCGGCCTTTAGATTTCTTGCCAGATTCTTACTCACTCCTGTTGCTTAGCGAATCTGGCAGTAAATGTAAATGCCACTCCCGATGACTTTCTTAAGTGTCTTTGTGACATACCTGCATAAATATTTTGATTCAAGATTTTAATTGCTAACTACCTACCTACTAGTTTTGTCGTGTTAGAAACAAGTGCAACTATGGCAGAAAACGTATACTAGGAAGTCTTCTAGAGAGTTTTCGTATTCCCCATACATTTCACACCAGCGCACCTAGCGGTAACGTCAGGGAACTGTGTCAAATGTATGGAGGAATACGAACACGTATTTCGAGCAAATTAACGTATGTAACTGATACTAGACACACAGAAAACACTTCTTCGACATTCGAAAACAATCACACACTTATTTCAACTTTTTAAACATGAAGCATATCGAAAGTGTTACCAAGTGCAAAAAAAAGTACTTTAAAGGTGGTAATTTTA
Source organism: Nudaria mundana (assembly GCA_963556515.1). Taxonomy (NCBI): domain Eukaryota; kingdom Metazoa; phylum Arthropoda; class Insecta; order Lepidoptera; family Erebidae; genus Nudaria; species Nudaria mundana. Next base: position 2,843,145 of record OY748307.1, read on the forward strand.
AAAAATATGGCAGTTTTTGTCTTACAAGGTGGTTTAAACTTATAATAGTTTTAAAGCTATGATCTTTATTAAGTACACAGTGTATTTATAAAGCGAATAGGTATGCTTCATGATCAAATTGCTACCAAAAAGAAATCATGCACCACTATTGATAAAATTTGGTTTGAGATTAGCTGACTTCTTTGACATAGGCTTAATGTGTTCCCGTGGGAATGTTCTTACTCAACTTTGTTCCAGCTTATGTTAATACTTATGTTTTAATAATATATAAATGATTTGATGAGTTTCTGAATTGACAATTTCAAGTTGAGTGTTCGTTGAGTATGTGGAATGGCAAAATTTGTACTCGACTTAAAATTCTCAATTCACATCCATAGCGTTGAATATTTCACACAAATAGAAACAGCACCTAAATACTATATTTCTGCTTTAAGCATCCTATCATTGGAAGACCTCGAATTTATTGCCAAAAATTTAAGTTTTAATTTTATACATATTTTTAATTAATCCGTATCTTACCCCATTTTTTTTTCAATTTGTTTTGCCAATTGCCACATATAAATCTAAGTAGGCACGCCATTTCGTGAATTCTTATAGTATGTACTTTTTTTCTATTTATCTACACCGTGAAAGTACCCCCGTTTACAAAAAAAAATATTTTGGCCTCAGTTTCGATAACAGAATCGACTGAAAGTTCTTTATGAAACGAACACATTTTTTTTTTAATCTTATAATTTATGTAGTCTTTAGACATTAAATGAGTACACGTGGTAGCTCACTGCCTTAAAAAAATCTTCCTACTGCTATCCAGAGGCGCTCGGCAACGGTCGTAGGCTGCAGCTACCTCGGGCCGCGCAATTAAAAAAAAAGAAACCATTAATTTTAAGAATTTTTTTAAAGTATTACTTCCCGTCGGTTCTATATTTTTTTTTTGTAAACAGTGGTACTTTCACGGTGTATAGGTGAAGTTCTACCGTAACTTGAGCATATAATTTTGGGCTAATTATTTTATTAAAGCACTAAATATTATAGTATAGAAATAATACTATCTTAATATCTAAATATGCTTACAAATGCTGTGTTTGGGTGCGCCAATTATTTCAAGTAAATTGCAAGATTAATGATAATTTAAGACATACATAAATCTATGTCCCGAAGGGGTAGGCAGAGGTGCATTAAACACCCACACTTTAACACTATTTATTTATCACTGATATGTTTTAACACTGTTTATGTATCACTGGGACACCATAAAATATATTTTCTTTTCAGGTTTTTTTTTTCGGAATACAGATCTTAAGAATTGGTTGTAGAGTATATTCACCCCTATCTTTTGATATAGGCATATTAATGTAAAATCTTAACCACATAATCAGTAGCACCCCAAATAAATTACTTTGATGTATTACTTTGTTTTTACCTAATTTTATTAAAATTATCGTTAAATTTAGTATTTAAAAAATCAATTTTAACAATTAATTAATTTTAAAAGAATCATTAGATAAAGTGCAAGTTTAAACAAAACCTAATTTAAGAAAAAAAAGTTGTACACGAGAATGTTTCATTGATGACATCTACTAACCTACTATTTTAGTAGAAATTTAGATGAACCTGGCAATATATAGTATTCTTCAAAAAATTGAAACTTGGTTAGAACATCTTTGAATCATTCCCTTTTAAAAATAAATAACTCCCATAATCTCGACCTAAAGATGGCTTTGTAACCGACATAATAAAAAGAAAGTTCTATTTTAATTCAAAACTATGTATATATTTATTCATGAATTGGAACACTCGCATATTGTTTTTTTTTTACCACCAAGTAGTAACCAAGTATTCAGTCGCGGTAATTGGTTACCGTGACTTATACGAGTATTACTTTTGTGTATCTACATCTTTCCTAGGAAGGGATGGAGTAACGTTTGAAGCCTCAGAGCAACTATTTCTACACTACGTATATATAGAGCGCTGATTACGGATCTGAACCACTAAAAACCGCTCTGCACGTCAGAACAGTCAAACAGTCGAGGATGACGTAACGTCACTACAGCTTCCCAGGTTAAGTTTGCGTGTGGCAAAAAATGGAAACAATTATTGTCAGTAGTTATTGTTGACATCTTGTTTTTGACGTGTTTCATTGTTATGTGGCACCCCTAGTGGAACGCCTATTTTTGTTATCTCTCGCCCTACAGTGGACGATGGGTCTGATGCTTAGATCAAAAATACCTAGATTACCGATCAGTGCTTTAAAAACGGCACCACTTCACCTCGGTCATTGCACACCTGCGCGCTTCAACCGCGCGCCGTACTAAGTTCCTATTCCGCTTGCTGACTCTCTAGAGATGCGACAACGGCGCTGTACATTGATGCGCGTGTATTCATTATTACGATTTATTTCTATGTCAACCATCAATGTACAATCTTATTTATTTTATAGATGGTATTTGTAATAATTGCCTATATAGTATTCGAGTGCCAACATTCCGCGTTGTATTTGTACTGAATCCAATATCTATAGTATTTTTGATCTAAGGTCTGATGTGAAAATATAGATCCCAATATTGATGTCGTTCGTTGTGGTGAAGCGCTGATTCCATAGACAGTAGACTTGCGAACTCTTATTGGCGGATTCTCCAATCAGCTAATAAAAGTACACTCAGTCGCAAGTCTCATTGGTAGATTCGGGAATCGGCCACTGACAGTTCGCAAGTTTATTGTCTATGCGCGCGCGTGGCTAGTGTGAACAACGCTTTAGTAGCTCAGTCCAAGCATTCCCTTTGTATAGAAATATACTTACATTCGAGTCCTAACGATCATTTATTTAAGAGATTTCTACTGTAAAATAGATGATTTAGAACCTTCTTTTCAAAACTGTTTAAAAGCTATTAAACCTTCTAAAAATTAAGTCATAATTAACAAAAAAAAAGTTACATACATATAAAAACATAATTAAAAAATTACAATAATAAAATAATTACTGGTGTGTTTGTGTTGTTGCAGTCTCCAAACTAATTATATATTTCTTTAGTTCTGCAATACTGTTGGCATATTTGTCCACAACGTTGGGGTCGTGTAACCCGGCTATGGTCATCGCTTCAATCATTGTACGGAGCCCGGATATCATTGCGTTAACTTCCACAGGTATCTGTGAATAAATACGAGAATAAAGAAGGATTCACACATATCAGTGAAGCCTCAGTTCCAACAGGCGCAGGTCAGTATTAGTGCAAATTTGACACGGACAATAGAAAATGTATTAAAGAATATTTTGCACGGATAAATACAAGATAAACATACTTGACCAAATCGGAGATGTTTTAACCAAAGGCCAGGTCAAGAGTATCCAGAACCGGAGAGCGTGCATGAAGATAGTTATGAAAGTGGAAGAAGCGAAGGAAGTATGCCAGGATCGTAGCAAGTGGAGTTCCATAGTCTCTGCCCACCCCCATGGGAAAGAGGCGTGACCTATAAATCACGGATACTCAACTGTGTCGGAGGCTTTAGGCGCTGTTCACGCAATCATACCTATCGGACGCGAATGTAATAGGCAGATTCCGGAATCGGCCAATGAGAATCCGTTCCGTCGCGAGAATTTTATTGGTGGATTCGGAAACCGTCTATGACTTTGTATTTCAAATTTTGGGATTACCTTTAGATAATATTGAGTCTTAAAACCATGACTCTCATGCCTGGCTGAGACTAGTTAAAGTCTCAATAAAACCATGGCTGTCATGCCTGGCTGAAACTAGTCAGTCTCAATAAAACCATGGCTGTCATGCCTAGCTGAGACTAGTTAAAGTCTCAATAAAACCATGGCTGTCATGCCTGGCTGAGACTAGTCAAAGTCTTAATAAAACCATGACTCTCATGCCTGGCTGAGACTAGTCAAAGTCTCAATAAAACCATGGCTGTCATGCCTGGCTGAGACTAGTCAAAGTCTCAATAAAACCATGGCTGTCATGCCTGGCTGAGACTAGTCAAAGTCTCAATAAAACCATGGCTGTCATGCCTGGCTGAAACTGGTCAGTCTCAATAAAACCATGGCTGTCATGCCTAGCTGAGACTAGTTAAAGTCTCAATAAAACCATGGCTGTCATGCCTGGCTGAGACTAGTCAAAGTCTTAATAAAACCATGGCTGTCATGCCTGGCTGAGACTAGTCAAAGTCTCAATAAAACCATGGCTATCATGCCTGACGAGACCAGGGCCGAGCCGCCCCTGTGTGCGAAGTGTGCGGCGCACACAGGCGCCAAGACGATAGGGGCGCCTGTGCCGCCACCGAAATTATTTTAGACGACGTATTCTTTTTAGTAGAGTAGGCACCTATCGATAAGTAAGTAACCTACATACTTAATGCATTGTACAAGTACAAGGCTCCTCCAAGATAATATTCACGTTTGCTGTTTACAGCTGGGCTGTTTAGTTAACATTAATTAGGTACCTACTAGCTAAAATTAAAGAACTGCGCTGTGCTTAGATCAATTTCATCAAGGCGCGCCCGCCGTGAGTTTGTTTATGAACGCAACCCGATGCGGTACGTGCGACGAGACGCAAGCCGAGAGGAGCCACGGGAATTCCCCTATTTTAACGAACGAGAGAGCCTAAATAATTGAACAATCCTATAATCGAAAGTGTGTGCAAAGTGGTGCGTATTAAATTGTTTTGTTTGTAATAAAAATTAAAATAACAGTGAAAACCCTCCTGGTATATATATATAGGAGGAGGAAATCTATGTTACACGATTTACATTTGTCGCCTGAGATTGAGCTCTTAATTCTTGTTTTTAGGATTCCTTACCCAAAGGGCAAAACGGGAACCCTAATATTTAGAGGTATATAACAAACGTAATTGAGCGGAGCACCATAAAAAAATTGATATTTACCGTTGGCAACACCGCCATGTTATGTTCAATTTCTCTAGCCTCCAACTTTATTTTCTTAGTCTTTGTTACCGGGATCTGGTTGGTGGCTATTCGTTTCTTTCCCTCCTTGTACACTCCTTCGGCCTCCTCATCTTTGAGCATGTCTCTCTTCAAGCACGAACACACTCTCACACCTACTGTCTGACGTCCATACACTTCGCCCCTGTAGCAAATAAGATAAATTTCAATTTAAATAAGCTCATACGGCAGAGATTCAATTCAGTAGTATGTACCCACTGTACTGGCTGAACTTCCTAGCAACAGATAACAGAATCATCCCATAATCCTAGTAATATTATAAACGGGATAGTTTGTATTTTAAGTAAATAAACTTTGATAAAACTACCCTCTAATATTTTACAATACCAATTGCAAATACGATAATCTTGAGCCGGATTCGAACCACCGACTATTTTCTTTCCCAGAGGAACGTTCTGCTAATTGACCAAGTCTAAGCCTATGACCTGGAAACTTCCGATTGTGCGACTTACGGCGTCGATACAGCGCCATCTATCACCATTTAAGGAACTAAGCGGGTAATGTTAGAAACTCACGTCATATCCTCCAGCGTGAAGATAATAGCAATAGCTCTCCTATTGATCCCGGATGGGCAGGAACTCTTGCAGGTGAACTTGTACGCGTGAGTACAGGGTTCGAAGCTAGTCTTCCTGTAGTGGACCACTACGGAGTACCACGAGTCTGGCAACTCAGCGTCCCCGCAGTAGTATAAACCGCTGGTACCAAACTCGCGGGATGAGTGTAGAACGTTTTTGGCTACTTCCTTGGCCTGTAGAGCTGGATAATAAAAACACGTCAAGGAATGACACAAAATCCGACTTCAAATTACCGAAATGGGATCACTCAAGAAGAAGTAAGTTTCAATATAAAAAAAAATTAAATCAGTTTATACAGTGGAAACATTGCGAAACCTTAACCGACTTATGGAGTCGGTTAATTATTGACTATAAACGGATGCCCACACCTTTGCTCACGTGGAATCTATACCAATAATATAATGCTGAAGAGTTTGTCAGAAAAACACGCGAATCTCAAGCACTACTAGACTTTTTGTGTTCAATAGCTGCGATTGGTCTTACTATTATCACTTATATTAGTAATCTTCAATAAAAAAGTTACCGAAGTTGTCTGATCCGATTACTTTAATATAGATAAGTCTTACATGGATTCATGGATCTATTCAACTTGATCCATGATGAGTTCGAGAAAATCTTTACGTCGAAAACCTTCAGGAGTATGTCAAGAATTAGTCGTAAGTTGTTTAGGAAAACCTGCTTCTTAGTCAATTTAATGTACATCAAAAATAAAATTTCAGATTCCGGTAATTACTTTGAATGTTATAAATTCTAAAGAGATAGGTTGCTAGGGACTGAAAGAGATTTTTATTTAGAGATAAACGGTCGCCACGTCATGAGGCATCTAGAAGTTGCAATGGAGTTTGAAAATTTCTTCAGCAATGTGCCTTTAGCTTTAACTAATACTCTCCAGTGGTCTTCCAATTCCACTGAGATTTTAATAACAGAATCAGTGTCCCGTTGTGAGGTTTCGTTTGGATTTACGGTAGTTAATTGCAATAACATGATAAAAACCTTTTAAAACTATTAGTATTAAAAAAAAACCTCAGACCTTTGGGGGATGTCATTGCTCCCTACTTGGCAACCTTGTTTTAACGATTGCATCTCTGGTGGTGTATATCCTGATCTAATGAAACATAGTAAAGTTGTACCTTTGTTCAAGGCTGGCAGAGCACTGCCGATCCGTATAACAGATCTCAGTTTTGCCAACTTTGAGCAAAACATTTAAAAAAACCATTTTAAAGCAGATGTTTGCTGATTTTAATCATCATTTCATGAAAAGCAGTTTGGTTTACTAAAGGACGTTCAAATACCGATAATATGCTGGTATAGAATTATTGAAATGTATTAACGCGGTTTGGGAGGATAAACATGTTGCACATGGTGTATTCTGTGACTTGTCCAAGGCTTTTGATTGCGTCCACCATGGGACATGGATCAAGAAGTTAAACATTACGGTAAAAGCGGCTGGGCTCTGGGCTCTCGATCTTCTGGCTTCATACTTTACAATAAAATAGAATTCAGAGGATTCATGATAACCAGGTACACGCTCGAAGCGATCGGTTGAACTATAGGCGTTCCACAGGGTTCGATATTAGGCCCATTTTTGATTTGTAATTTAAATTAATGACCCTATTACGTGGGTAATAACAACAGGATTTTTTTGTTAACGATACTTCTCGTATCTTAAAAATTCGAATAACTATGACGAAGTGAAAAATGCCATCTTGAATGTAGTTGATGGTTTAATACAAATAATCTTACCCTTAATGATAAAAAAACCAAATGCATTCAATTTACCTTGCCATATGGAAGTCAGGCAAAAATCGACAATCAACTAAATGGACAGAGGTTGGAACTTGTAGAAAGTTATAAGGGTCCCCTATTATCGAGTATAAGCGCCATACATTTGGGTGCAAAGGGGCTCTACCAACATCTTTAGGGCCCCAGCGACCTCACCTGCTAGTGGCGCACCTGCTGATCAACGGACGAGGCTCGTTAATTTACGGTACCCATGGAGTGGCTTCGGCCCCTACGTGGGTACCAGGTGGTACAACAGTGTTGGTCCGGGGGGTACCACCGTGCAGCTGTGCTAAAGCCCCCCAAGTAACCCAGCCCAGGCTGAGTTGCGTTAGGGGTTCAGCAGCTGCACCGCCGGGCCCGGGGCGATGTATGGTGCAGCAGGCATGGGACCAGTGGGGACGAAGCGGAGTCTAGTGTGGGTGATGTGGGTCGATTCGCCGGCCAGGGAGACCCTTAGCAACGGCGTTGCCGCGGCCACCCGCAACACAGTCATGGGGCCCGCCTGGGACCAACCACCCCAGGAGGCTGCCCCACATGTTGCGCATAATCCTGATGTGGGATCGCCGCTCCGGGTGGTAACCGGTGTGGGGTAGCGGCGGCCTTGCATCAGGGGGGTTTGGGAGCCCTTCCGTCCGGCGGGTCGGCTCCGACCTAACCACACGGTTCCAGACGAAGCTAGCCCCTGCGCTTTGTCACTAACTGCTGCACCAAATGTCGCCCTGTCTTCACGCTTCTTCTTCAAATTTATTATGGCAGTGCAACATATGATATGTCCGGAGGTAACAGGAAGCCTTGAGCCGCTAGTTCAGCGCCGAACAATAGCTTCCTTGGCCGCATTCTACCGTATTTACCACGGCGAGTGTACTGAAGAGCTCTTCAATCTGATCCCACCCTCTTCCTTCCGATCCCGAACGACTCGTGCCGGGCAGAGATGCCACCCCCACACAGTGGATAGCATGTTCGCGAGAACCGAACGTTTTAAACGTTCGTTTCTCTGCCGAACGATAGTGGCCTGGAACGCCCTGCCTGTGCACGTGTTTCCTCCCACATATAATCCTGGGTTCTTTAAGCGGAGCGTGAAGAGGCACATCAGTAGGTCGTCAAGTTGAGGGCCACTCTCAATAGTAATGTGTGCTGTGAGAGTGGCCCACAATCGCTAGACGTCGTCACGACTTACCACCAGGCGGGCGGCGTCAATTTGGCGAACCAAATATAAAAAAAAAAAAAAAAAAAAAAAAAAGAAAACGTTCCACAGCGGTCCCAGGAAACCCCACAACTTCACTTTTCGAGGTGGAGTTCACCAACATCCGTGGACTCCATGCGAACCTCGATGCCGTCCACCATCACCTAGAGACGGCACGGCCCACTGTGATGTTCCTCACGGAGACACAAATACGCCGCCCTGACGACACGTCTTACCTGTGTTACCCTGGCTATGTCATCGAGGAACAATTTCGAGTTAAAGCCGGGGTGTGCGTGTGCGTTAGGGCGGATGTTTGCTGTCGCCGGTTGCGCTGCCTAGAGAACCCCTCCAACTCCGTCCTCTGGCTGCACGTAGACCATGGCTCTATGAGCCAGATCTACGTGTGCGTCTACCGTTCCCACACAGGGGATTCTGAGACAACAAAGCTCTTCCAGTACCTCAGCGAGACGGCTGATGATGCGCAGGTGCGGTTCCCGAACGCTGACCTAGTGTTTCTGGGGGACTTCAATGGCCATCATATTGAATGGCTGGGGTCCCTCAGGACTGATCATGCGGGTAGGGCCGCCCACGCGTTCGCTCTCTCCCACGGTCTGACCCAGATGGTATGCGGGATCACCCGGATACCAGACAGGTCAGATCACGCGCCCGCTCTGCTGGATCTACTGCTGACGAGTCGCCCAGCCCAGTACAGTGTTTCGGTAGGAGCCCCATTGGGTAGTTCCGACCACTGTGTGGTTCACACTGGCATGAAGGTGTCAACTCCTGCACGTGCTGTAGAAACGGCACGACGTCTATGGCACTACTCGTCAGCGGATTGGGACGGTCTACGCAATTATTATGCGTCCGTCCCCTGGAGCCAGCGCTGCTTTGTAGGAAAGGCTCTTTCGGAAAGCGCTTCTGCGATTGCTGGCGAGTTTAGGGATGGAATATTACATCCCTTTCACTGATGTCGCCAGTATCCGCAGAGCCCGTCCCTGGTTCGGGCGCGATTATGCCAAAGCTGTTCGACAAAAACAGTCGGCATATCGCGCCTGGATCAGGGCCCGGGCTGTGAGCGACCCAAACGTGGGCCACCTCAAAGCAGCGTACAACCGGGCCACAAAATCCAGCAAGAGGGCCTTTAAGAGAGCGGATGCCCAGCGCGTCGCGCGGCTTGGTCAGGAGCTCACTTCCCATCCCACGGGCAGCCGTGGATACTGGCAACTGGCCAAAGCCATGCAATCTAACTTTTGTCAGCCCTCGCTGCCACCGCTGCGTTCCCCAGATGGAACACTGGCTCACAAAGCCCAAGAGAAAGCGGATATGCTCGCAGACCTCTTTGCGGCTAATTCCCGGGTCGACGACCGTGGCCTGCAGCCCCCCGCCATCGCCAACTGTGGCCACACTATGCCTGACATTGTACTCAGGCAATGCGATGTACGGGCAGTGCTGCGATCACTCGACACGCGGAAAGCCAGTGGCCCTGACGGCATTCCAGCGGTGGTACTACGGAACTGCGCAGCTGAGTTGTCTCCTGTACTAACTCGTCTGTACCGCCTGTCTTACTCCACAGGAATCGTGCCGGAGGTCTGGAAGGAGGCGAACGTACAACCGATCCCCAAGAAAGGGGATCGGTCTGATCCAGGCAACTATCGACCCATAGCTGTCACCTCAGTCATCTGCAAGGTGTTACAGCTCATCATCAACAAGCAGCTCATGCGATACCTCGAAGATCACTCGCTAATTAATGATCGGCAATACGGCTTCAGGCCAAAACGATCAACGGGTGATCTTCTGGCATTCGTAACGCATGTCTGGGGTGAGGCTATGGAAAGGCACGGCGAGTCCTTGGCGATTAGCCTGGACATCGCCAAAGCCTTCGATAGAGTCTGGCATGCTTCGCTCCTTTCCAAGCTTCCGGCATATGGTCTACCTCCTCAACTGTGCAGCTGGATTGCCAGCTTTCTGAACGAACGCCGAATGCGGGTCCTCTGCGATGGCCAGGCTTCTCGCTTTTTGCAAGTGAATGCCGGGGTGCCGCAGG